>JAUKNK010000076.1:1365000-1495000 GCA_030765055.1 Mantis religiosa | reverse complement strand
AGGAATGCCAAACCCTCTATGTGTTTGTTTTGACAAAATAGCTGATAACTATGTGCTCCACCTCCAATCATACAGAACAATTAGCTTTGATACATATTTCAATCAGTGTAAATTAAACAGCATTACCAAAAATTAAGTGTGAATTGGTGACTTAAATTTGATGAATGCTATTCAGATATGCTGCGTACGGTTTACAGGTGCAAGGAAAGCACTATAAGAAGACTATTTTTGTGGTCTTCCTTAACAGTATGATTTCAAACCACACTTCTTGTTGAAAATGTGTCAATACATCACATCCACAGACAACAATTTTGCAGTCTTTGTATTCCTAATTAGTGCATCGATAATACAACGTATTTATAGGGGCTAAAACTTCTTAATAGATTACGATCTTCATACATTCATCTAATCAAAAATACAAACTGAATTACGCTGACGAATTCAGATAAAGTAGATTAGAAGTTTATTGTAAAAATATTATCTAAGTTTGGGAATTCTCCAATAAAATTACTAGAGAACAGCTTTTTCGATTCATGCGTTTTATTGCGAAAATATGCTCTGCCATTAGTTTAGTTGATTGAAGCAAGTTGCAGCAGTTGCACAGCATGATAGAACTGTTAGAAAATGCATTTGACATAACATACTTATTTGTCGGTCATTGTGCCACATAGCAGTAAGCAACTTCTTAAGTTTGTTATACGTAAATGCAGTCATGGTTTGTTTTTGGAATTGTTTTAATTATAATAATTTGTGATTTCTGTCGGTCTAGATCGAAGACAAAGACTCCACGCAGTCTGGCATAACAGAACCAATGTTAACATAAAAAGCTATTAAATTTCATTAAATTGTTTGTTTGCTGAAGCTTCTAAAGCTTCCATCAAGCTGTATTCAATTAACAGGTGCCCTATATTGTTGTAATTCTACTAAATGGTTTCATTTCTTAATACTTTTGTTTTATCAAGTGCTTGATACTGTAATCATTTTAACAGACTTCTGAATTTTCTATAAACTCCACTGCTTTGCGTATAAAGAAGTAACAACTCTGAAAATGTTTAAAATCTTTGTTTTTGATGATTTCACTTAAATTCACCCAACTAAGGAGCTTGCTGCTGTAACTAGCACTATTCTTTTTGTTATATGGATTGTGTTAATGTCCAATATTAACACAAATTCAGATCGTGAAATTCTAAACCAGTAAAACTAGCAACAGCTTAGTCTTTTAACAAATTATTATTGTTGACAGTGAAATGTTGGATTTCTTACCAGAATGAAGCTGTAAACTCCTGCGAACTGACGCGGCACTCACCAGCAACTGTGGCAACAACAGCTGACGATCGCTGTGTCAGGTGGTCAGTCTCCGTTACGCTTCAGGAGAGGGGGGACTCACTCAACCCACTACAGGTAGGGTAATCGTACAACGAACTAAAACATAGTCTGCATTTCCTTTCCTTGAGCACTACCGTGAATATAAGTTCAAGCGATAGATTCCTTGCCAGATACAACCTTATAAGCTCAAATGCCTTCCTTTATTTGAATCACGTTTATTATTTGGCATTTTCTTTTTTAAATCGCCGCTCTTATGTACTATTGAAAATATGCCTATCATACTTTGTAGTTATTATGTCAATAAGTTTATATATGTATTTAGGAGTTAAAAACTGTATTAACTACAATTCCCTTCGTTTTGTCACCACCAGCACCATAAACATTACAGACCAATGGGAATTAGAAACATTCATTCCATCCCTTCTGTGTTGCTTCTGCCACATGGTCCATAATAGTTTAAATTTTTTCGTTCACTTCCATAATTCTTCAACATTGTAGTTCTCCATTACTGGCATCCACATTTATTGATTTCTTTTATTTGTATAACGATATAACATATCACATTCATCAGCAATTTAATTTCAGTGGCTTCCAGCATTCCTTTGCTTATTAGTAATGGTCGATTACTGTACCTTACGCATAGTACAGTTATCAAGTTTATCAAGTTTAATTCTGATTTCTTTTTGACAATATTTGAAATGTACTTTTAACATTACCGCAGATCTGACTAAACTTATTTGAAATGCACGTCCACAATTTCGGAGCCCAATGTGTTTAAATCTGTTGATTCCACCTAATACTTTTTGGCGGAGAAAAAAAAATTGCCTTTCTTATGATTTTGCTACGTGATTTAAAGCTGCGGAACATTTACCCCATTTCAAAATGTCCCTTTAAATTCTTTCTTTCTTCTGTACTGGAAATTACGAAGACGTGATCATATTTTCTTAAAGATATAGAGGACAATGAATGCCCCAAGTATTGCGACCAGAGTTGATCTATTGTGCGCCGTTTCGTTTACTTTAGTAAGATGCTTGCCTCTTTGTTGAAATCCTTGCGATTGCAGGGCTCCCCAGTTTACGTATTGAACCCTAATGACTATAAGAACTTCACAATCATATGACAAACGAAACATTGTTCTACAACTTCTAAAACTGGATTGACTAACATGCTTAACCACCTAATTATAACAAATGGCACTGTGTCTAACCACTTTTCTCTTATAGTGAAGTGTGTGTTCAAATTATCATAAGAACATTGTTATAAGAAAAAAGATTAGACCATGGCGGGTATCGCTGTATGACAAACTCTGTCTATTCTTGTTAAGTATTGCTGGGCATTATCTGGAACTCGCATCTACTGTAATATTATTTTGTATATAAAACTAGAGAGACACGTATGTTGCTTTATAGTCCAAAGCCATATATGACACTACAATTAAGATTAATAAGAAGAGCAGTTTTTATTAACTAAAGGCTATATTTTACTGTTAGAATAGAATTTACATTATCTCTACCTTATCGAAATGAACACGTACAGCTGAATATTTTAAGGAAATTTTCTACTGTGTTTGTCTATGAGACGGGGGGGGGGGGGCTGTTAATGGCCGACACCAGTTACTTTTCTAGTCAGAATCAATTATCTGATCAACAGCAAAAGTGGCAATGGTGGTTTACGACTGTGATTAACGTGAATTCTGTTTGTTTTGAAATAATTAGTGATACATTATTAGCAGCGTTGTTAACGCTTTTGTCAAAGTTGCATTGACCTCCTTTTTTCTCTTGGTAGTATTTACTTTTGGACTTGCAAGGAAAGGGATGCCTATAAAACCAAATTCCCGCTAAGTAAAAGCTCATTTCTAAAATTCTTTACGATGAATGTGAAACCCTGAGAAACAGAAACCCGAAAATGTCGGTGGTGAGCAGAGTCATCTGCAGTTACAGGTGTGTGTTCTGTTACTGTCAAAAGGAACTTAAAGGAAGAAGTTATAGAGACAGAGGGGAAAAGCATCCCAATAGAGCATAAACAAGACAGTTACCAACTCATTTAGTATTTGGGCGATCAGATGAACTTTCAATTTGTTGTACATCGATCAATTCTTCTACCTAATTTATAAGATATCTAGAGAAAAGAAAAGAGCTTAAAGCAAAGGAAATAAATGCCTCTTCTATGGAAGAATAAGTACGTTTAAAAGCGCGTTAAGGAAGATAAGTTTCATGATTGCAAAAACATGCAAACCAAGAAAATTCTTAATAGAAAGACATGACTTTGTTTTGAAACGATATGTATTTCCAAGGACAAGGAAACCATTGAGCTCCACTAGACTTCCAATTCTTTATGTGAATAAATCGTAAATTAATTTTAGCCACACTGAAAATAAAATTTTGTTTGCAAAGCAGATGAGCTTCACTTCTGTTTTTGGACGTCTATAGGGAAAGTTCAACAATTTATAATTTTGGATGAGTAGAGCCAGACTGAAAACTTGAAAGCGATAGCCGGGATTTGAACCACGGATCTCCCGCTCTCCATGCGGTTGCTCTAACCCACTGAGCTAGTATGGCCAACGTGTCGACATGACATTAAATTGTCCAACTGACTCATATGTTTCCCGGTAAACCCCTGGGGGTTCTCATGTACAATGAGATACGCACCTTTTGTGGCGAATTAGTATGCTGTAAGTACTGAAGTCCCAGGATTCATAGTTAAACCACTATCTTTTAGGTAAATTGATGCAAATTAATCATTTCTCCCACACTAGCCGTGTGTAAGCTAAGGTTTGGATGAGTAGAGCCAGACTGAAATCCAAACTTAGCCTACGCACGACTAGTGTGGGAGAAATGATTAATTTGCAGCTTTATAATTTTGCATGCAGGATGTTGAGCAGTATTCACCTCCAGCTTCTTGCTGAGTTTGAACTGGTAGTCTACCAAGGATTATCATTAACAGATGGTCAACAAAACGTTTAATTAGTGGGTTTTAAAAAATTATTGCCAAACATCACTATAATCGTGTTATTGATTATCGAGTCAGTTGGAGAATTTAATGTCATGTTGGCACGTTGGCCATAGTAGCTCAAATGGTTAGAGCGGCTGGACGAAAACCAGAAGATCCGTGGTTCATATCTCGGCTATGGCATTGAATTTCTCAGTCTGACTTTACCCTTTCATAGTGTGAAAGAACAATTTATTTCCAATCGTGTTATTGTTTTCTATAATGTTACATGCGCTTCATTAAAGATAAACAATGGTTCTCCTTCGGTATACATTAAAACAGAAACATTATCCTGGCGACGAAATAACGTGTCCCTTATTTTGCACAAACGTTTTCCTCGAGAATCTTTAATATTACGTATAAATTATTTTTATTTTATTAGATTTACCCAGAAAAAATGTCAACTCAATGGTATCTAATTAACCCTTGGCGACCTAATGATAACCCTGGAATACTGCAAGAAATAGGTTCTGTGGCTTTTGGCCAATGCAAATGTTATTGACTAATGAATCAAATCGCAATTAAATAGACTTTGTATTTTAGGATGGCTTTATTGTTTTTATGGATGCTATCTACTGAGTGTTTCTTTTATGTGATCCGGGTACCGTTTACGATAATTTTGAACACAACGCAATTGAAAGTCCTTTTGCTCTCGTCTACGGTCAATAGCCAATTAAAATATTATAATAATTTAATAGAGCTTTCAGCGGTTGTTGGCACCATTTAACTCTTTAACAATCCACTTAGCGTCTAAGTAAGAGGTGCTGTTTGCACTTTTGTGATTAAAAGTAGTGTACCTAAACTTCAGTCGATAGAACAGATCTCCACTCTTGCTTGACACGAAGTTGACTAATGTTTTCTATGAAATGCACATGATTATATATTTAGAGATTACATTAACACATTAAAACCAATAAGACGTAATAATAAGAATAATATTAATCTTGCCATACAATGGTGCATACACTTAAGCACAAAAGTGAATATATTACTTTTCCATTTGTTGATTCTCTCTGGCCAAATTTGCCTTTTTTTTTTACTTCTATTTCATCTTTAAGTACGTTTAGAAATATAACTGTTCTCAAATATACCGCAAATGATAAATAAAATTCGCTATAGCTGCTTTTGAAATCGTGGAATCTATACTTTCAGGAGATTACAGATCTTTCAGGAACCGAAGATTAGAGCGGGAATCTGCAAGCTGGCTCAGCGTGTCGGTTCTCGGGTTTTAAGCTCCTTCTCGGCGTCTCTTCTGGTCCGGATGGCTGTCCCGTTAGATTATCTTATCACCTGTTTTTATAGTATTATTTACATCGGCTAGGATTACCTCAGCGGAAAGACAAGGATCTAGGCTTATGATAGGTAAGCGGTAGCGAAGACCTAAGGTCGAGGAGATAGGAACTGGTTCTAATGAGGCCTAGCTTGCCTATGTTGCTTCCACTGTATTTGATTGTTTCACTTCCGTGCAACACACACCGACATGAATCAGTTCATTGTTAACACTTGTACTCTGGTTTCCCAGAATTAAAAGACACAGCTTAAAACTTTGTATGTACGACACGCCTAAACTTATTAAACACAATATGTTCGCCAATTCTAATAATTGTAGCCGGAATTAAACCTCGGCGCGCGAACTTTCCACGAACACTTTTACTACATTTGCCCGCGAATATGTCTTACAGTGACGTTGGTTTCTACAACATTTTTTGGCAGGGAGTGAATGCAACTCTTTTTTGGCATGCATTTTCTTGGCTTTATATACCAAATCCACCATGAGTTTAAGATCAATGTACTTTTTCCAGATTGGCTACTTTACCCCTTTGTTGCGCGCTTAGGTTTTCTTGACATCGTTTTATTCTCTTCTAATTGTGTTCGTTAACACATCACATGACTTCTTTTATCATGTGGCACGAGATTTCCCTGAGTATCTATTTCACCTCCTAGGCCTGCAACTTATATCAAATAACAACGGCACAAAGATACTTTAGCCTCAAAATAATGCAGACATTTTTCACCAGATGCAGCATACATCTTGTCTTTTAGCCTCAACAATACAGTTTTATACTTTCATAATCTACAGAACTAGAAACATTTTAACATAGGCTAATGTTTTCTACGTATAAAATTTACAATTTGAATATGATCTCATGTGTGCATATGATCTCTATAATAAATTATATCAAATAAGATTATTTCTTACGTGAAATATGCTCTCGGGAACCAGATGAAGAGCTTTTATAGCTCCACTACAGTGAAGCCATGGTTTGACAGTTCTAAGGAAAAGAGATACACCTGTCAACGTATCCTTATTTTCAGTGGATGGTTCAAGTTGTGGTATTGGCAGAAACATTTGTAAGAAATAAGTTACTCTTGGTATCCATCTTGCTTGATGCATTACCCCAGGAGGTAATGTAATTTTCCCCCAAGGTCTTTTCTCAAAAATATGCACAGAGCTCAAAGAGTTCGCGGGAATCAGCTGTCACTGCTAGTTTGCCTATTTACTTTCTTATAAATTTAGCATCTCTTTAATTACTGACTCATAAAACATAATTTCCAGTGTGAAATTTGCTGAAATAGACACGTTTCCAGTTTTCTCTCAAGTGTTTAAAACAGGTGTGTTACATAATCTGTTCTACATTCAAATATATTTTGAGATAAATTTAGTTAAGAGTTGATGACATGGGAAACGCAAATCCTTTTTCGAGTTTGTGTTCAAGTAAGAGGCGTACCCCTGTATGACGGCCAAGATTTGAGGCGGATAATTTCTACATTATCTTCAATGTCCCAGTACGTTAAGGCATCCACTACATTATTCGCTTACTATTTACCAGGTCCATTCCTTAATAAAGGAATGCCAAGGTAACAATGATGGCAAAGTTTCTTCTTTTGGATTCTTGACTTTTATGTTCGCATCAGTTTATCCCAATGACCAGTAAGAACTGCAACGATATCGTGAGAGAACATACGCTTTCGCGGCCAGAGACACTATAACTAGAAGTTATTTCCGGCCTGTTGTGCCATGGTCTGCTGGAGGGAGATGGACGTTCCAGAGGTTTCGTCCACAGCTTCGGTGGATGTCTTCAAGTCGTATTCCAGGTATTCTCGGAGAAGGTTGCGTGCGTCAGAAGGCTTGACTGTCAGTGTCGCTATATTTATATTGAGAGTGCTTCCTGTTGAGTGGACAAGAGGGATAGCAGCACCACAGCTCGTAAATGAGTTCCAGTTAATGCAGATGTATCATTCTAAAGCTAATGTTTCAAAACGTTCATGTATCCAAGGAAGCTGCTAAACGTTCAGTCAGTACTAAAGTTTTTATTACCTCTCACTGCAGCATTCACCAACGAATTACTCTTATGCCCGATTTCACCAACAGATGTTAAAATCGACGTTAACAAATGTAACGTAACAATTGTCACATCGCTAACACTACTGTTAAATTTCTTGCATTTCACCAACCTGTTTTCTGAAAATGTTAGCAAACACGTGTCAACGCCAAGAAACTTGTAAATATTACAGCTATAGGAGGCTATGGATGAGTCGTATTATTTTCTGAACATACTGCTATGTGCTTTTGTTTTCATTTTCGTCTGCACACAGCTGACAAAATGGCGGGTGCACCAAATTGTAAACAAAAGCCGTGAGACAAATTTCTCATCGATGGAGAAAGAATTGTTAATTGAACTGGTGATGAAGTGTAAGGATATCGTGGAATATAAGAGACCAGATGCTGTGAATGTAAAAGATAAGGATGTCACGTGGGAAAATACTGGAAACGAATTTAATTCATATGCATGTGTCACTACTACAAGCATCAAAGAACTTCGCCAGTATTACGTAAATTTAAAACGAGGAGCGAAGAAGGACAAGTAACGTGTACGTTTCAAGACGGGAGGTGGACAGTGTATTATTCACATAATTCAGTGAATTATAAAATCACAAAGTTGAATCACTTGAAGCAAAGGCGAGATCGACATATTCCGTTCGACGCATGTTCTAACCTCTCTTGTACCTCCGCAGTAACCTTCATAACAACTTGTTTCGACAATCTATACCTCTGTAGAAAATGTTCTTCGGATAGCTCCTCAAAATAATTTCTCCTCATAGGCCGTACTCTATTACGAATGCCATTTAGACGGTCTTAAATATAGCAAATCGTCATCAACATCTGAGTTCACGACCGTCACCTTGACTATTTACAATTGTTAAGGACTCAACAACAGAAATTTGGCTTGTTAGTTTAACATGAGATTTAACACGAGTGTTAACCTAACACTTGTTGGTGAAATGCATTTTTGTTTTAACTATTGCTAAACTCGTGTTAAGTCATAACATCTGTTGGTGAAATCGGGCATTAGAATTCTATTCAAATGCTTACCTTCACCAACGCAATTTCATACATTAGGAATTTCCTATAAGAGGCATCAATAATGATTTTCTTACCTGTGGCTCTCTTTGTACTTACCCGAGAAATGTCGCAAGATGGTAATAAAGCTTTTTATTTTTCAGTAAAAAATCTAAAGCAGGCCCTTCTCAGTTTTATTGCATCTTTCAGTTCTAAAGAATTTTTAAAGTACATTTTTACTCTTCACTATGATATGTAATCTAAAGTTCACAAAAATGCTAACGCATTCACAGCCGCCCTTAACAACTTCGTTATATAACTTTTCCGGGGTTGTAGGCCGTGGTTTAAATGTTTGTTTTTCGTACATTTCGCCGAAAACGGTTTTCAGCATCTTTATAGAAATTGGATACAGGTTTCGGCGAAACGTCGGAGGAGGTAACAGTTGAACCACGGACTACAAGCTCCGAATAGATGTATAATTAACTTTTGTAACGCTATCTTAATTTTCAAACTTATCTCGCTTCACTTTGCACACCTCACAGAAAATAACATACCTATTTTAGTTATTTATAGCTATTCTCGAGAACCATAATCGCTAACTATCGGTAACTTTCATATTCAAGAGGTACCGAGTTCGAATCTCGGTCACGGTGAGCTACCTGGATAAGGTTTTTTCCGAAGTTTTCCCTTATCTTTAAAAACGAATGTCGGGTAGCTCTAAGCTTCATGGACCCTGGACACCTTTGAGCACCATTTCACCCATTTCATTCAACGTCCGACGTGACTTAACGTTGGAGGACGTAAAATTACTAAAAAAAAAAGCGGTAACTTTCTCCGTTGGATGTTGAGGATTTAAGATTTTCATTCACTGCTCTGTCTCTTTAGTGAAAAAATTTATATCTATCGATCAAGTTTTACAAATTTCCAGAAAAAGAGTACCGAAGTAAACAATTTAACCATCGGACGAAGCAACACACTACCATACATGGAATAAAAAACCCGAAGATCCCACAACCTGTTTTCTCTTACTGCTACAAGTGAATATGGGGATGAAAGCTTTTTTAGGAGAAAGTCATATTCGCCCTTGCAGATAGATTCAAGGGGTCATTACTTTGTATCCATAGACAGAAAGGCCAAGAATAAATAGTTCTAACCGTTCGTTTCATCTGGAAAATAATGTCTCGGGAGCAAATTGTTCGAATACACCAAACTATGACTGAGCTGCTTCATATGCTCCCTCTTGGGAAGGGGGCATTTCCTCGTTCGATAGTTCACATCATAATGCATTAGGGCATCTGAATGTCAGTAATATACATATGCTGTATAGTTGTCTTTTTTATTTTGCTTTTATCTGCTGCTACAGTCAAACTTTTCTTTCCTATATTATGAAAAACAAATTCCACTTTGTTGTATTTTATTGTGTCATTACTAAGCTTTGAACTTTTAGATCGTTTAAGTGTAACTTTAGGTGCCTAAAATAAGTTTTATAATTTAGGAAATAGTCTCTAAAAGAAAAAATAGGCTTTAAAATAATATTCTTTAAAAACATGTTTGAAATCAGGAATTCTCCTTTTAGAATTTTAAAATGCTTACTCCTCGATAGGTACATCCACTACTACTAGAATTACAAGAAGCACAAATATCTAAATATAGGTATGTTATACATGCATTCAAGCAGTGAAATGTCAAAAAAGGTTCTGAACATAAAAACTAAGTACACAAACAAGTCAAATAAAAGTAACAATTTTTACAATCTTTGTGCATTATTTAACTTCATAATATTTATAGATTTTCAACCAACAAGCAGTGCAGTCTGTCACTGAACACTAATTTGTAAGCTGAAAATGAACGCTCCACATCCACCGAAGTAACAGGTCCGTATTTCAACTTAGTCACTAGATGGACAGGAATGTTACATTGTACATCGTGAGTTTTCGTGCTAGGATATCCGAAGCACTACGCAGGTCCTTCAATCCTACATTCCTCTGCAGAAATTTCTCCAGTTTATTCCGTAATTTATCTCCAACAGAATCAGGAAAAGTTTTAATCCGTTCTTGCAGAGTATTAAATATTTGCATTTGGTCATACAGAGGTTTTCTTGTTACTTCCAGTGATGCAATAAGGTGCACAAGGAAGGTGAAGTGCGACTTTAAAAGTGCTAGATCCCCCTGAATTCCAGAATCTTCCATCACCTTCTTTGCAGACAGAGTGCATGCAGATTCGTCTTCTAGATTTGATATCTTTCACTTCACTAAAGTGATCGTTGTATTCTGCAGCTTTGAACTATGTCCCCCATGGGGTAAGTACAGGTTCGGGCTGCAGAGAAATATTGGGCAGTTTCCCATGGGAAATATGTACCCTTGTTGGCGCCTTAATGAAAACCCTTTTTACTGGACAAATCAATTTGTTGACTTTTGGGTACTGTAGTCTAATGTGCTCTACAGCACGGTTAACTCCATGTGCAAGGTAAGTAATGTGCATGGCGGAAGGGTAAAAGACGTTAAGCAACTGCACTGCAGCAATCATGTATATTGCTGCTTCAGTGTATATCAGTAGTATTTTATACTCATCAAAACTTTCAGTACAATACGTTGAGGTCATCAGTAACGAATTTCGCTATCGTATGAGAGTTGGCTCTGGCCAGTTGTCTGCAACAAGTCAAACTCCTACTGTGGGAGTATAAGAATTCAACTTCCCAACAATTAAATATTCTGTGTAGCACCCCATAGTGTCCGTAGTTTAATCTATTGATAGCCAGTCGTATGAGATTCGCCTATGTGTAAGAGAATTGAGCTTAAAGCCTCTAGATATGTACCGTCAACATAATTTTTCCTTATGGTGGATTCTGAGGGGATATTTCGGTGGCAGTATTTTTCTAGAAAGCCTTAGAGCTGTGGAGTTTCCAGTGTATTAAATGGGATATTTGCTGTAATGATTTCTCGGCATGATCAATATGAAATTAATTTTTGTTTGAAAAAATGGTTTCCGTCTGGGTTAGCAGAGACTGTTTCAGTTTTCTTTTCCGTTCAGTGTTAATCTTAATGTGCAGCTCCTTATACATGTTGAGTTAAGTGTTTTTCTTTTCGTTGGATACCTAAATAAACCTGTATCGTTTACTTGTTGTCATTTTTTGTATTAATGAAGTTATGTAAATTCAAAATTTAGTTTTCGGAAACAGTGTCCTCAGCACGCCTGCGCCAAGCATATCTAGCTGAGATTTTAACGAGAAATTTTGTTCCAATAAATTACGCAAGTAGACAGGCAATACTACGACAATTTATCTAACAAATGTTCACTCGGTATAAATTTAGAAGAAGAATTTGCTCACTTGTTTGCTGCACGCTTGACAGAATATTGTTTGTCTATTCGTGGTGAAGCCTGGAAATTCTTGAAGCCACTGACGTATCAGCGAAGCCTTTGAAGATTTAATTTTCGGCATTGCATTGTCACCAAACGTACACTAAAAACTGGGGGAAGACAGGTAGTAGCGGTGTGACGTCAGCTCCGTCAGCTCTAACCGCCAAATATGCTCCCGAACGAAAGGCAGGTTAGTGTGTGACGTCACCGCGCGGATTTCTGCTGCCCAAGAGGAAGGAAACAGTTTAATGTGTTGAGGTACTGACAGCGTAGGAAAGACAGGAAACGTATCGGGTATTAATAATATGTACAACTTATATCTTGGATGTTGTAATAATAATGCTTACTGCTGTAATTACGAAGTTGGTCACAGTTCTGTATTATGAGAAAAATATATAAAACTTCAACTCGTAATTTATCTGAAGGTCAGTGATGTTATAAAGTAAATAAAATAAAACATAAAGAACTGTTCTCTGCAAATTAGAGGAGAACTATTCTGAACAAAATTACGCGGACATTGTCCGACACTTTCCGTTTCGTTTTTCTTTAACAAGTTTATTAATGTCAGGATGTAATGTCTGTACTTTGTGGCATGGACTTAGCTAAGTTCATAACAGAAAAAAGAATTGTTCGCACACATATGTCGAGCCAAACATACACAATGTCCGTGCGGCAAGTGAATACAACCTCGGAAATCTGTTTTAGGGGACATTCTTGTAAAAATCAGCCAAGTCATTCTTGTGTGTATGTTTGTCCTTCAATAAATCGTCACATTGTAAATTTAACAGTTCCATTTGGTACATGGCAGCTACATTCTTGTCATCGAATGCGCTACACCTGACTGAACCCTCAGATTCTGTACACAGTGCCATTTATATACGCAACTTGGTACTACACGGCTCTTGCCTAACGTCACACGCACTGCAGGCCTCGCTCCCGGCTGAAATACGTCACAACTCTTGAAGCTGTCTTCCTCTGCTTTAAACACTTAAGACAGAATTTAAAATTTGAAGGGAGAGGGGAGATGTGACTGCCTGAAGATGAACCAAGTAGGAGGGTAGGAAGGTGCGCTTTCTCTTTTTCCGGGAACGGGGTGAAGGACACTCAGTTATTGTACACTGCAGCCACCGCTCCCAAGGTCATTTAACGTCAACCCTCAGACTGACCATGAAAGTTACATGTATGGTCTAGTTAAAAATTAATACACACTGCAAAATATGTTTTAAAATTGAAAACATAGAGTTTTGGAAAAAGAATGGACAGATTTTCGGAAAAAGAATGGATGTTTTAAACTAACGTAGATTAAACGTGCATAATAGGTAATATTAGGATTTTTTGTGAAAATAGCATTTTAGGTACTATTAAAACTGTAATTTTAGGTATGGTTACGTATGAAACGTGTATTTGCAGGTTTTTCTGAAGTTATCGTGTAAGGATTAAAAAGGGTTTTTACCTAAATCATTACCTAGTCATTATCCTAAGCAAAACATTTATTAAAATATGTAATTAAATATATATTGTAGAAATTTTAAGCCACTTCATCATACATCTCCGAGGGAAGAAAAGACAACTGAAGAATCAAGTGCATTATGTTTAGTTAAACAAGCAATGTAAACTATTATAAGACAATGAACGGTACAGTCTCTTTGAATTCGTAAAACCGCAGATTAGCGTTGAACTGAATTATTATTGCTACCAAAGATTAACATAAATTAAGGTTAATTAACACAGATAGTGTTGCTTTACTTTAATGTAGATTAGATTAGATTGATTTGCGTTCAGTAGGTTCACTTGTAGCCAGAAAAGGCTGTGAACATTGAACATGTCTAGAGGTATAAAGTTTAATAGCATATATATGTACAAAAGTTAACATAAGACACATATTATAGTACACAGGCAATATGAACAACAATATGGAAAACAAAGCAGGGATAATTATATATATATATATATATATATATATGATACAAAATGAAACACTTTTTAAACCAGCTTTCACTTGGCTTATGTCAGTACGCCTCAACCTTTTTGCAATGGATACCATTCTTGTTATTTATTAAATACATATAGTTTAAAAATAAACTTTCAGCTTGCATCAATTATTTATAAGTAATGATTTGTCATTGGAATAGTTGAATGCTACTTATAGAGCTACAGAAGCATTATCAGGATAATTTGTCATTTAGATAATCTTGTACAGAATAAAAAGATTTTGAGCAAAGGTACTTTCTAACAGCTTTTTTAAAAGCACCGAAATTATCAACTTTTTCTTTAAGAACATTAGGAAGTGCGCCAAATATTTTGATAGTTTCATAATACACACCTTTCTGAAAGCAAGAAAGTTTAGCACTGGGATAATGGATATTATACTTTTGTCTAGTGTTTATTTTGTGAATTACATTATTTGTTGCAAATAAGGCACGATTGCATACAAAGAATTTTGGGATCGAGAATATATACATGCAAGGAAGCGTTAATATCTTCAATCTTGTAAAAAGATCTTTACAGGAGCATCTGGTGTGGGTGTTAGTAATGATTCTTATAACCCTCTTTTGCATAAGATATATTTTTTTACTTTCTACTGAGTTGCCCCAAAATAATATTCCATATTCCATAATAGAGTTAAAGTATGCTTAATATACTAATTTAAGTGTGCCAATAGAACTCACATTAACCAGCTCTCGGATAGCATAACAGGCAGAGCTAAGTTTAGGTAAGATATAATTTATGTGAGCTTTCCAATCTAAACATCTGTCCACTTGAAGGCCCAGAAATTTTATGCTGTCAATTTCTTCTAATAACATATCATTAATCCCGATTTCTATTTCAGTATGTGATCTACGACAGGTTATAAATTTGACCACTTTTGTTTTGTCTAGATTCAGTGAATAGGTTCACTACACAAAAATAATCGTTTGTTTCACTCAAATTGCGTTTTGTTTTAGCGAAATACAAATTAAAGAAGCTGAGAGTGGCTCTTCAATGACAAAATTCTATAATGGAAAACTAAGCACATTTGAAAGCACATTTGTATTTTACCAAGACGATACTGCAAACCTCAATCGAATCAAACCAGGATTAGTTTTAACAGTTTATTGTATTACTGCTTTACAAAATCCTCGACTTTATCATTAATACACGTTGTAATGCAAAGCAACCAATAATACCGCTCTTCCAAAAGCAGAAATTTGATTTTTATAACGTTCCACTTCTTCATTTGATGACAAAAGGGTGATGATACGCATTCTATCTTTAAGGTGTGGAAATAAAAGCAAATCACATGATGCTAGATCACCAATAATTTCAAAGATTTGCTGTACACAAATATTTGTATACACATCGGCAGGAACGGTAAACTAACTTTTGTGCAGTAGTAGTAATATTGTGTGTCTAACAAAAATAATATAAAAATAAAAGAAAACGTGGTTGCTGTTGTTGTAGTTTGCTAACGCTCAGGATCTTAGGTGTTCCCTTAATTACGATACTAGTTGAGTTTGAATATCTCCTTGTACTTTTGAAGTTACTGGATACAGTATTCAATTTTCCGTATAAGTAATAGTGCGCAGTTGCTTGCAGAGGATACACCATGGTAAATTACATGTATTCATTTACCGTTAAGCAGTCATTATTAGTGGTTTAGAGGAATATGGCTAATGAATGATTCCTTTCCTGGATAACCAAGACATATTTTCTGTTATTTTTTGCAATTACAGTTTAAAAATCACGTTGGTGAAATGATTTTATTGTTAATTTGTAATTTGGTAGAGTGAAAAAAATAAATTACCTACTAATTCTCGACAGTTTAATTTTTGGTCATTGCTTTGACAACATATCAGCCTGTTCATCTCCAGTTAGTCCCATAAGTGCAGTATCCACGATAAGATCAACTGTTTGCCTGAATCTTGTAGGAGCTTTAACGCATGAAGTGTTTCATTTATTGTACTATTACCTAAATATCCAATTCTTATTGCTGGTAAGACAGATTTTGAATAACCGAATATTGCTGCCTGGTTGAATTCAAGATTGCAGTTAAAAGTTATTTTAGGCTGCTTTAGAATTTGCATTGCGTGTTTGTCAGCGTGTCGCATGCTTACATAAACGAACCGCTGCGATGGCATGGGCTTCCTGACACGTTTGTGCATTATCTGCATTGCTTTACAGTTTTTTCGCTGTGTCACAAATTCATGGTTATATTTCTGGTCCTACGCCTGTTTGAAGGTGAGTTCTCAAGTTTCCTCAACGTCCTGGATTCTATTTGCTATGATTTAGAACCCCTTACTTTATCTGTTAGAAATATTCATTAGCTTATGAACATTACAGTTTTGTGAGCAGTGCATAGGTGATTTCAGGTGATTTCAGTCTCAAGGTTGGCTGAGTGCCCAAAAATCAACAATATATAGTTGAAACTGATTTATGCATATATCAAGAGAAACAAGAAACATTAGATATAACTCAGAATTACATACAAATGAGGTTTCGATAATGGATCATTTTCTAAAATAATACTGTAGGCTTACATGTATAAAACTTTACAAACTATAAAGATATGCGCAAAGCTAACATTATTTAGAAATTGGTCCCGCTTTAAACTATTCAGTTATTTTGGCCTGTTTCACTTTTCTTGCATTAAATACATACAACCCATTTTGTGAAACATATTAAAGAACTTAGAACTCTTCCACTACAACTTTTCGCAGTGATGTAATGCCTACACAGTTCGCGTTCAGGAGGTGCCGTGTTCGAATCTGGGTCAGGGTGTGTTATCTAGATAAATTTTCTTTTTTTTTTCGGGGTGTTCCGTCGCTGATGACTATATCTACATGACGTGTGTAAGCAATCCCTAAGTCAGAATCAATTACGGTTTTGGCTGTGTCTATTAGGTGCCAACTCTCCTATGAATTTTACTTTCCGATCTGCGCATAACATTTATTTTTTCTTTACGCCATGGCTGACTAACAGTGACTGAGAGCTGCAGCAGTAAACACTAGATGCAGAAAATTACACTACCCAATATGAAATTTATCTCCACGAACATAATATATGTTTTAAATCCATTTTCACACGTAGATTCTGAAAATGATACCTGAAATGGCGCACCTCGTAATAATTTTGAGATAGTTTAGATATACATAATCGAAAACGAGTTTGCGTACCAACCGTTACCACGCTTGACAAAGGTTGCCCACCCTTGTCCTACATAATTACTTACGCAAGTACTTACAACATGTAAAGATGAAAACATGCTGTAGAAGTTAACCAAGCTTTTATTAATGAGTTTTACCTCTGCATGAAAATTATATCTGGACTATCTATAAAAAGTAAACATGTTATTCAGTTTTTGATAGATAGAGTCAAAATGAAAAATTCAATGCCCTGTCCGGGATTTGAACTACGGATCTCCTGGTTTTCCTCCAATCGCTCTAAGCCATTGAGCTACCATGGCCAACGTGCCGTCCTGACATTAAGTTCTCCATTTGACTCATATATTTCCCCGGTAAACCACTAGGGGCTCTCGAATTCGAGATACACCGTTTGTGGCGACTTACTATCGTAAGTACTTGAGTCCCAGACTTTATCGTTTAACTCTTAATATTTTCGTTAATTGAGGAAATTAATCATTTCTTCATACTAGGTATATAGGCTAAGGTTTTTGATAGAGTCAACATGAAAAATGGCTGGGAATTTGACCCACCGATCTCCTGATTGCACATGGTAGTTCAATGGGTTAGAGCGACTGGACGGAAACCAGGAGATCCGTGTTTCAAATCCCGGCCATGGCATTGAATTTTTCATGTTGATTCTATCAAAAACCTTAGCCTATATACGGCTTGTATGAGGAAATGATTAATTTCCATCAGTTAACTAAAATGTTATTCAATATTCAGATATTTTCTCTACTATGTACCGTGTTCCACATAGCGAGGAATTACCTGATCCTGTATCGCCTCAGACATTGAGCAATGACAGTAATGGTGAACGAAAATGTGATTCCCAGGCGAGTTTTATCAGGAACCAGAGGCCTCTACTTCCAAAGATCCTGACTCAGCCAGAAAATTGTGAAAGTGAAAGACATTTTGTAGAGCAAGTAAATTTGAATTACTGGGCACACGACTTAATTAATCAAAAGAGGAATCTTATGTTCTAGATTCCAGGTTACAACAGCACAGATTACAACAATGGAAATAAATTTACAATAGTGCAAAATTTACTGATTTTCGAAACATACATTAGGAACTTAGAACATATTTGTTTATGAAAGGGAATATATATTTTTGTTTAGACATCAGTGGTTTAACGAGTGAGCTAGGAATTGATCATAATCCAGATGAATGGCAATTGTTTATAGATTCAGCAAAGTTCAGCTTCAAAACTGTGTTACTTCATAATGGTTAGCATCTGCTCCAGTTTTCCATTCTTTAGATCCTAAAGTTATGAAAGTACTTGTACGTGTTTTAAAATACGAGGATCATTGTTGGAAAATATCAAGGGGATTCCCAAAATATTGTTTGTTTGTTTGTGTGTGTGTGTGTGTGTGTGTGTGTGTGTGTTTGTGTGTGTGTGTTTGTGTGTGTGTTTGTGTGTGTGTGTGTGTTTGTGTGTGTGTGAAAGCTGTAATACACAAAAACATTGTGGAAGAATGGGGCAAGCGGCAGGATTATGAACCAGGGGAGAGAAAAGTAAAGCGAACACCATTGATTCAGCCTGTTAAGATGCTTCTCTCTCCCTTACATATATAACCTTGGGTGATGGAAAACTTAGTTAAGGCACTCAACAAGGACGGTAGTGGACCTGCATATTTGCAAGACAAACTTTCAAAGCTAACTTACGCAAAATTGAGAGAAGGAAGTTTTGTTGGACCTCAAATCCGAAAACTCGTAGAGGACGAACTGTTTGAAAAAAATGTTACAAACTGTTAAATTGACAGGCTGCAAATTTTTTTAGCGTGGTCATCCTGGAAACATAAAGGAAAAAATACTATTAAACTTTAGTCTCAAATTTGTTGAAATGCTAAAAAGACATGGTTGTGGAATTTCTTTGAAAATTCACTTCGCCCATTCAAATTTAGACTTCTTTCCTGAACATCGGTATGATGTTAGTGATTAATAAGGGAAACGATTTCATCAGGACATTTCCATCATGAAGAAGAGGTACCGAGGTCGCAAGGACCCAGTAATGATGGGGGATTATTGTTGGTTTTTTGTGAGTACAAGGAATTTGTACTCTTGGGAGTACAAGAGGCAATCACATGCTAACAAGCACTTTTAAGTAGAGTTACAAGCATGTTCCTTAAATATATAGTACAAATGTTATTCCATGCATGTAAAACAACATTTTTAATTAATCTTAATTCACTTTTTTTGTAATTTGACGTCCTCCAACGTTAAGTCATATCGGACGATGAATGGAATGGGTGAAATGATGCTCAAATGAGTCCGGGGTCCATGGAGCTTAGTGTTACCTGACATTCGTCTTTTAGGATAAGGGAAACCCCCGGAAAAAACCTTACCCAAGTAACTCACCCTAACCGAGATTCGAACTCGGGACCTCTTGAACGTGAGGCAGACATGCTACCATCTACGCTACCGAAGCGGGATAATTCACAATGATGGCGTTAGCTGTACATTGTCCGGACCTCTTTGGGGCGCCGTATGGCACCTGCACACATTAGACTACCGAGTACCAGTCGCCAGGTAAGACCTGACGAGATGAGTATCTCCTCCGCTAAAATGTCTCCTTCGCCACGTAGCCCACGAGATAATATCGTGAAGGCAAAATCTTCTGCCCTAAGGAAGCAAATCTCTCGAAGAAGGCCTCGCGCCTTCTCAATCAAGGAACAGCGGTCTCTATCACCCCGGGTACTACCAGATTTTCACCAGTCTTCCGTCGTCCCATGCACGGCCTCTCAGCCATCCTACCTGAGGGCGACACAGATACCTAAGGCTTTACTGCGGTGGAGGGAAGGCACAAAAGACCTTCCGGTTCAAAGCCGACGGGTGCTGCCTTCACCATCCCTGCAGTGCACGCGGAGGTCCGCAACAACCGCGCAGAGGTCACCACAGTACCGCTATTTATGTCCGACCCGTTCCCACCTCCCACTAGAGACTTCTCGTCGAGACTCCGAGGAGGACACATCGTGAGCAGGAGACCACCAGACTACGGAGAGAAGCTGCATACCGGTGGAGTAGAAGAAGCTGACCGCAGCAAAGAAGCTGCCGCCGCTGGATCGGCTTGTCATTGCCGAGGCTCAGTGCCAAAGACTAGCTGACTTATCGGCAACTAACTGCTAATTGGGAGAAAACAAGTTCACCAGCCAACAGTCTCTGACTGGAATCTAAGGCGCCTACGGGTCTGAACCTCTGTTTTCACGCTTATTGGCACCCTTTAGCTGTTCTTTCTCTTACTCTATACTATTTTCCTCTTTTCTATCTAATCTTAAGCCCCCTGTTAGGTAGTATTTAAGGTTTCTCTTACTCTTCTCACTTCCTACATATCGTTACGCAAATCAAATATTTATTTTACTGTTAACTAATTGTAATTGTAACCTCCACCATGACCAAAAAGAGGCTCAAGAAGCAGTCACCAAGTGGGCTGCGGGTCACAAGACAAGCGGTTGTCAAGACCCAGCTGAAATTTGGCACTCCTGGATCACTTTCTATCCCAGCTGCTGCCACCCCGCTCTCACCCAACTCTGACTCTCCATGCACTGTGAAACAGGCTTCTCCCAGCAATCAAAGCCCAGTCCTCTCCGGCACTCCGGTCTCCCAGGCTGCCCGAGACACGCCACTCCCCCCATCGAGATCATCCTCCACCACTTCATCATCAGGCCGCATACCACAGACTAGCCCTCACCCGCAGCCACTGTCGCCCATCCCAGGGCCTTCTTCGCCCGCTAACCCCGTCGGACTACCCTGTCCTAACAGCGCCCCAACACAAAACAACAACCCATCCACCGCCCCCATCTCTTACTCTCAAGCTGTGACGTCCCGCCTCCAAGCCCCGATATATGTCTCCAAACAGCATGTCACTCTGTTTCAGACGCTGTTGGAGTTCGATCGCGAGCACCCCAACGAGGGCTACCTGGTGACCCGGGCCTCGGTCTCCCGTGACTTCATGATTAGAACGAGATCGCCCCAGGACTACAAGATGATGTGCGCCTTCCTGAAGGACCGCCACATCACACATCAAATAACCGGCCACCGGGAGGACCAACAGAGCTTCAGAGCCGTGCTGAAGCACATCTACTATGACGGGGCGGCGGAGGCTATTAAGGCCGAGCTGCAGGCCGCGCACTTTTCAGTGCTGCGTGTTGTGCAGCTCAGACGGTTTGACCGGGCCCGAACACCTCTACCTTTCTATCTGGTAGATGTTGCGACGGCGGATGACCTGAACCGCCTAAAACTAATTAGACACGTGCTCCATTTTCAGGTGAAGGTGGAGCCGTACAGACGGCCTGTCATCCCGGTGCAGTGCAGCCGCTGCCAGCAGCTCCGGCACACCGAAGGACGATGCACCGCGGCGACTGTGGTGTGCTCCAAGTGCACCGGGGATCATGACTCGCGTGGCTGTGATGTGCCGCCCCCCGGAGGAAGTGCGCCCTTTGCCTTGGCATGGGCCACGGGGCCAGGTACCGGGCTTGCCCGGAATACCAAAGGCAAGTTGCGGCGGCGCGCAACCTCCGGGAGGTGAACGGACGTCCGGCTGGCGTGTCGGTGGCTCGGGAGGCGCGGGGAGCCGCTGCGGCGCGGGCGCCGCCTGCGGCTGTGACCGGTGCGCGGCGCGAGACGACTGCTCGACCCCGAGACCCACGACTGCAGCCCCGGGAGCATAAGCCCAGACAACAAAAACCGAGACCAGCACCACAAGCACCACCAACAGACGAAAGAGTACTTCATCAGAGAAGAATGTACGACGAAGTACTTAGGACCGGGATGAGCGAGGACGACTTCAGAGCGACGTGCCTCCTCATCTTTCAATCCCTGGTGGAAGCGGATTCGTCGGAGGCCCGCTCCATTATGGCAACTTACAGGGACTTCATACAACTGCTTGTCACCCCCGGCTTCCTTAGACCAGAACCATGAACAGACCAGGCCACTTAAACTTACTGACATGGAACGCTAGAGGACTAAGACGTAAAAAGACAGAACTTTCGAACTTCCTGACACAGAACACTATAGACATAGCGTTAATTACAGAAACCCATCTCACTAGTAAGGTCAGATTCAATATACCAGGGTACACCACACACCGCACAGATAGGAACCAATATGGCGGCGGCACAGCCATAATAATAAGACACAACATAATGCATGACATAGCACAAATACCACAACTGCAAAGCCTTGAAACCACAAATATATACATAACACTAGACAACTGTCGAACACTCATATCAGCGGCATATGCCCCCCCCGGAACCCTAAACACAGCAGATATATCAAATTTGATGCAACAAAATAACAAATTTCTATTAGCGGGGGACCTCAATGCAAAACATCAAATATGGGGCTGCAATGAGACAAACCCCGCTGGAAACGCCCTATTAAGACTTGAAAATCGAACGGATCTCATAATCCATGCGCCGGAAGAACCCACTTACATACCATTCAACAGAACAGATAGAGCCGACATACTTGATATAGCACTATCACGCAACTTAACCCGAAGGCTTCACCTTCAGACAAAAAACGAACTGTCATCAGACCATATTCCCCTGATGATCACTTTGGAAGGCGACGCGGCTAAGGTCCAACCACTTAAACGCCCGAACTACAATAAAGCAGACTGGGAGAAGTTCGCAACAACAGTAAGCAAAAACCTCCCCACGTTCCCTTTAAACTCAAACGAAAAAGTGAACAGGGCAGTACTCCAATTGGAGCAGGCCATAAAAGCGGCAACAGTAATATCAGTGCCCACAAGCCAGCCCAAAACGTTCCATAATCAACTTCCCCGAGATATAACCTCCTTAACGGCAGAACGAAATCGAGCCAGGCGGAAATGGCAAAAGTCCAGACATATAATTGACCAAGAGTACTACAGGTACCTAAACACACTAGTGCAACAAAGAATATCCACTCATATCACAAATCAATGGCAAAACACGCTTGAGAATCTCAATTACGAGAGAGACTCAGTGTGGAAGGTCGCACGCTGCCTAACACGTGACAGGGCTCATATCCCTCCGCTACACTATAACCAAAACATAGCCACAACGGATCAAGAAAAAGCAGATGCACTAGCGGACGCACTGCAGGCTACGCTAACTCCGAATGCCAATCCGTCTTGCCCACAATTTGCGGAAGAGACGGAAGCAGAAACAAAGAATTACAAAGAGTTAATAACCCACAATAAAGTAAGAAAGACATGCCCCAGCGAAATTAAATGGATAATTAAGCACCTCCCCAAGCGAAAAGCGCCGGGACCTGATGGGATCCCAACCGTGGCACTTGCCAACCTACCGGAAGACGCGATTAACTTACTAGCCAATATATTTAATTACACCCTCGAGAAGGGATATTATCCCGAGAGATGGAAGCTTGCCACTGTGGTACACTTCCCCAAGAAGGGCAAAGACGCCTCTCACCCACAGAACTACAGACCTATCAGTCTTCTAAGCGTTCTAGGCAAACTCCTCGAAAAGGTCATACTCAAGCGACTCAACAGCCAACTAATCAAACAAAATATCACAATCCCGGAGCAATTTGGATTTAGAGCCAAACATTCCACAACACTCCAACTACTGAGAGCCACAGAACACATAACTCACGGGTTTAACATCCGCAAATCAACAGGAGCACTCTTGCTCGATGTCGAACGCGCATTCGACAGGGTGTGGCACGCAGGACTGCTCAAAAAGCTTAAAACCATGAACATACACGACATATTAATAAAGCTCATCGCGAACTACCTACACGACCGCAAATTCCAATCGAAAGTTAACAACCAATTATCGACTCCCCGCCTAATCAAAGCGGGAGTCCCTCAGGGAAGTATCCTAGGGCCGGTTATCTTTAATATCACTATGAACGACATACCAAAAACCAACTACACAGATTTGTACATCTACGCAGATGATACAGCAATTGTGACCCAATCAGCCAAACTGGACTTCATCCACCGGAGACTACAAAACGCCCTGAATAACCTAGAAGAATGGCTCACCAAATGGCGTATTAAAGTAAACCCAAGAAAAACGCAAGCCATAATTTTCACCAAAAAGCTTAAGCACAGATTGGGGAAACACCAGCTCCCCCCACTCTCTATATTCGGAGAAAATATAGAATGGACGGACACAGTCACTTGGCTAGGACTCAAAATGGACCAAGGGCTGACGTGGAAAGAGCACGTTCACCAAATCAGGGGTAAAGCCAACGCTCAATTGGGCAAGCTTTACCCCCTCATAAACATGAATTCCCACATAAACATGAATTTAGGGCTCACTCTATACAAAACTCTCATAAGGCCCATATTCACATATGCAACGCCGGTCTGGGGGTATGCTGCCAAAACATATATTCTAAGATTACACAAATTTCAAAACAAAGTACTACGAACGATAGCAAAAGTACCTTACACAGCACCAGCCGACCTACTACACAGAGAATTAAAAATGCACACAGTAGAAGAATTCATAAAGAAACTAGCATATGACACATATAAAAATCTTGAAATACACCACAATCCTCTAATCTCACGACTCGGAAACTACACTACAGAAATAAACACACACACACGACCATTATCACTGTTCGAAAGAAGACTCACACATGATGACGACGAAGACGACGTTCAGAACTTCCTGAACAACCTATTAAGGGACAACTGACACAGACAGTTAGGCTGACACCCCTACTTTCCCTTCATTAATCTTTTTCTTCTGACTCTTTTCAGAACACTGCCCGCACAGAGCCCTCCAAGCCCTTGACAACAGTCAAGGCGGCCCGGGAGTTAGAGGGTCTCCCACCAGTGTCCTACAGGTGCAGAGACAGCGGGCGACTGCAGATGGAGTAGGACACACCGACGACAACGCATGGACAAAGGAAATAACGAACGGCCACGCCGGAACCAAGGACGACCGAACACATAGTTCGAATTGCATGCCATGTACTAACTACTGACAAACCCAGAAAGACTGGGGCCATAAGTAGAACTAACAACCATACCAATTCCTGACTATCAGGTCACCAAGGCCTGAGCTCTACCATTACAATACACAAGCTTACGAATAACACATATATAACAGATAAGTTACACGTAACACTGACCAACAGGCCTACCCGGCCTCGGCCAAATGTACATAATTAAAGTAAAGCATAAATTACACTTGGTGGTGCCCAGGTTTCATGGTCACCACCAAGAAGCAACATAGACGCGCTCGCATGCATCGCATGCCAGCTTAATAGATACCACATACTAACCGGGGTGCTATGCGGGACCCGACTAAGCATGTTAATAAATGCACGCAAAATAATGTAAGTTACGTAACTAACACGTGGAGGGGTTTTTTTAGTGAGTATACCTGCCCCCTCAGGGCACGGGGACCCTCACACTGTCGGCCATCGCACGAGGGCCGTCGCCTGTAACTGGGTTTTTCCCCCCACGGTAAAAAAAAAAAAAAAAAAAAAAAAAAAAAAAAACCTCCGTCACCGACGCCGGTACTGCGCCACCTGCGACGGCTTAGGCCACTTCACAGGCCAGGCGCAGTGCCCTCTCTACCCTCGCCGACTCACTACAGAGATGCCTCCAGCGACACAACCAACACCTGCACCACCAGCTACCGCCGCTGCCGCACCCAGCGAGGACTTGAGGACCGTTCTACAGAGTCTTCAAGAAGAGGTACAGAACATCAGCAGACGCCTCACCTCGCTTGAGACTTCGACCGCCGCATCCGCCCTCACCGATAGCCTGCAAAGCCTGCACACCGAGGTCAGCAACATTGCACCATCACTTACTTCGCTCCAAGATTCCATCATGACTGCCATTGCCAAGAACCACCGAGACACACAGAAACATCTCGCAGCAATAGTTCCCAACCTCACCGCACTAGAAGGCTCCCTAAAGCAGACAATTGAATCACACCACACTACACAGGACGGAATCAACAACATCGGAGCAAGACTAGACCATCACCTTCAACTCACCGCCGCCTGCGACAACAAAATGCATCGTGTAGAAGAATACCACAAGGTGCTCGACGAGTCTCTCGACCAGATCTTCATTGAACTCCAATCCCGACCAAATGACTCAGCAATACGCCAACACACCGGTACCGGAACGCCCTCTAGGCCCGGACCCTCTAGAAAATACCGCTAAATAACTCCGCCACCGAATTCCCAGTTTGGCTTCCAGGGCGCAAGCCATGCCTGCCATCCTGGCCTAATACACTTTCGCCAGTCAGCATGATTCATGCTGCTACAAAATAAACGACAATTACCAGAGTGCTCAATCGCGGTATCTGCCCAAACCTACCTGAACTTTCCCTCACCTAACCCCGCTTCCATATGAGAAGCGATGCTCCTTGTTTTTGTTTTAATAAAGCTTTAAAAAAAAAGCACATAAAAGTTATGAAGGAACTTAGGGCCATACTCCAAGCCAAATTCCAGGCCACCTGCTTCCCAAGCGGGGTACATATGAAGACCACAAGCCCGGAGCACCATTGAAGCCGTCAGGGAGGTGCTGCATGGTGTGTGAATTTTATTCCACACATTTGCTGCAGCGACCAAACCTGGTGCGCCGTGTCATGCGGGGTCTGGACTCTGATGCAGACCTAAAAATTACTAAGGTGGGCCTTGCAAAATAATACGGTATCGAGCCGAGGACCATGGTCCACTTGACCAGATAAGTTAATGAAGTTTGTGATAACACTGTTGTCTTTGGTTTATTGACATTGAGTTACTGAAGCGTGCAGTCAATTGGTCTGAAGAAGGGAAAAATTGATTATTTTCTTTAGTCCAGATAAGGATACACATTAAAGAAAACAAGACAGCCTCAAAAGTTGTTAATACGAGAAAGGAGGAGATATGGCGGGAAATACATACGGAGCGTTCTGCATTTTTGGAACAAAAGAATTAAGTATTCCCCCTTTAAAGCAACAATCGAAGAGACTCAAGGCACCTATGAACGTGAATTTTTACAAAGTGTAGTCTTTAGTTTCTTATACTTAATGTGCCCTTCTGGTACTTTGTATATGATTGGGTAAATATGGAATTTTATTTTAACTAAAAAAAACTAATTAATTTCACTGCTGTTTAACCTGTAAAAGTAAACGCACCGCGGTCTTGCAATAGTTATTTTTCTATTCAAAGAGCTTCAATAGATACACTTAACGCTTTAACCAGCAGACCGTCGTGGTAGCATATAGTAAGAACGGGTGTCAAAGAATTATCCTAAAGCAGAGATAATATCGGCTAAGTGAATTTCAATAGGAATTTTTAAACTAACACCAATGGGAAGGTATCGCATACCAATTCTATCAAGTAATCTGCTAGGCGCATATTTCATTTTTAATTTAAAATTTTACCAAAACTGTGTCCATTTCTGAAGCTTAGGTCGTCATACTTTCCAACAATTTCCAGCCTTGGCAGATAAGTTCTCCTCCATCGGTTTACTTCACGAATTCTACGCACCTCAGCTACGGTCCACTTTGTTGAAATAAGAAACCCAAATGACAACATCAGGTCTGGTAGAATACCCAGACTGCTTCACCATAGCAATGTGTGGTACTACTTTCTTCTGTTTCGGTTATTTTTAGTGTTCTGTTACTGCTGGAGCTAAAGCCCGGATTTCAAAGCAAAATTTTTGAACACTTTCCAAACCTTTAAGGAAAAGCAGAAAGGTTTCCGTTCGCAATTTAAATGTTTGTGTCATTTTATTGTTTATTTTATTGTTTATACTTACTTCTCAGGAAGGCATTTTGATCACTTATTTTACGATATTTCGTCAGAAAACATATTTTACCCCTACTTTGAATTTAAAATTGCTTTGCTATTTTCTCGGTTAAATGAGAAAAAAAGATATTCCAGGATATAGTCAGGTGTTGTGAAATAATACTGCAAGGATAAAAAAAATTATTGCGTAGAGACTCAACTCATCAGTCAGTTTTCGTCAGGACAGGGCCGGTAAGGTGCGCATTCACCCCTTCATTTTTCCTTCTATATGGCACTTAAACAGATGACGTGTGATACAGTGGTGGTTAATCGGATTTTGGATGAAATGTTTCATGGGACATACTCAAATGCATTCCTTTGAACGCAAGGTTTGACTATGATAGCAATGAAATGTGTAGTGTTTAAATGAAATGAAATGTGTAGTGGAAACGTAGAGTCAGACTGAAAAATGCAATGCCATAGCCGGGATTTGAACCACGGATCTTCTGGTTTCGTCCAGCCGCACTACCATTGTGCTACTATGGCCAACGTGCCGATATGACATTAAATTCTCCAACTGACTCGTATTTTCCCGGTAAACCACTTAGGAGTTCTCATAATGTGTAGTGTTTAACGCCCGCTTTTACCACATACGGCACCGCAGGCGGTGACACTGATGATACATGAGATGAAGATGGAGCACCGCTGGAATGAGATGGCGGGGGAAACCGGAGATCCCGGAGAAAACCCGCCCCAGCGCCGTGTTGTCCACCACGAATGTCACCGCCTTGGTGAGAGCCAAGCGGTCTAACCACTGAGCCACGGCGCGGCCGTACTATGATAGCACAAAGAGTGTTAATGAGATTAGCGAAAATGAGTGAAGGGCTTAACAGTCCTGACATTGTGTGAGAAACCGCCCTCTCACCACTATACAGACTTTGTTTTTCTTCCTTATTCCATTTATACCTCGACTTTAACTGCTATGGTCATATCGGCGGCCGTTCTCCTTTGGAACATACTGAAGGTCTTAACTCGGGTTAACTTTAATCCTTAGATCACGCACACATTCACACTCTCATCCATACTTCCAGACTCTGTGGAGGATGGGGGATTATCTTGGTTGGAGAAAAATCCCCAACCCCATCGTCGGGAATCGAACCCGGGACCCCTAGATTGTACAGACCTTAGTTAAACTTTAAGCTGACGAAAGCAGTTCTCTAGAATTAGCATGTTTAATATCTTTGCTTTCTTTGGTTATTCAATAGTAGTATGCAACGTTAATTATTTCCCTTGTGTTGCTAAAGACATTTAAATGGTTTCTATAAGCTATTCTCAAAAATAAACAACAAAATTTTATCTGAAAAGTGTGTTGAAATTGACTACAATGTATGTACATTGATAGAAAAAGGCATACTGATAATGATACGTCCTTAATTTACACTATTGCTATCCTTGTTGGTTTCTTTTTAAATATCAGTGTTTCAAAGTCCGGCTACAAAATAGATTAGCTTAAGCGTAGAATAAACTGAAGATGTTTATCCGAAACGCCACTCCATGTCTAAAGCGACGCTTAGAAAACTTCTATGGCTCCTCTGATACAGTGATCTATTTTAGTTTCGTATTGTGCAGTAAATCTTTCACAATCGATTTTAAAGTTGTAAATCGGAGTAGTTCGTTCTGTATTATTTGGCTTTCCCAAACTTTTAATCTCTCCTTAAGTGCTTTCAAACAACCTGTTAAACGCATAAATATACTGCGTTTACTTTGTAAACTAAGTTTAAGTTCATTGAGGTAAGAAGTCAAAACCCTCAGAAAAGACAAATCAGAAATAAAAAATTTCATCTTTAAGTTCCGGAACGGCAATCCCTTAGTTGTTATTAACACGTGAATTTCTTTCAGCAGCTCCAACATTCCATGCAACACTTTGCCTCTGTTTAGCCACCTTACCCGACAGTAGTATGGTAAATCCAAATATTTCGAGTCTCAGATTGGGGGGGGGGGGGAGAAAAAAAGTTTTGAAACGGTTGCCTGAGCTGCAATTAGATTTAGAGTTTCAACACAGAAGGATAATTTTACTCACGGTGGCTCATTTGACACAGAGTGCTTCTAGCTGAATGATGTTCTGACAATTTGTCTTCGCTATAGGCTTCAGCATAAGGCGCATTGAATCTCGTAATGTATTGAATATTAGTAGGACGTAGGACATAACACTGTGCTTTACGATCATGAAGAACGAAAAAGTGCTTATTCTACCAGTGCTGTTCAAATATTCGTTGCCTGCTTTATGTAGCACAGAGAATCCACCACCGACAAGACGGCACGCGACTATAACCGGTTCAGTTGGTTTAGTCTAGCTCTGCCTAGAAAGTAGTGGCGACAAGAGGAAGAGTAAACTCAGACCTTGGTGCCTTTCTTAGCACCCTTGGTCTAGGATACCGCAATGATGATATGGACAACGATCGTGATTCCCGAGTTCCAATATGCAACGAGTTGTAGTCATTAGTTCAGTAAGTAAGGCGTGCGCGATTACTCTTAGTTGCAGTTGCTGAATGTCCCCAACAAAAGCTCCCGGTCGGCCTTCCTACCCAAGTGCGCAAATGAGTTTGGAAAACATATTTTGAGTGAAGATGGTAGTTAGTGTCTTCTATTGTTTGGTCATAGCCCGCTCACATTTCTTTAAGCCTCGGCACTCAACAGCTGGAGTGTTATGACTAAAAGTTACAGATTTCTCCACTACCCACCGTATGGCGCTGGCTGATGACCCCTCTGTAACCCTGTTTCAGCGTACAGCTGCAATGTGTTGACATTACAGACGCAGAACTTTCCGATGCAGTGGTTTACAGTTTAGGAATTTACTTTTTTACAAACACTTCCGTTGTCGCAGAAGCAATGCACCTTAATATCACAGGAATATAATGTTTGCCTATCAGTTCATTTAGTAGTTCTGAATGCTTTCAGTTCTCTGCACACACGAGTTAAGAACAATGTTGCTTTGCTGGCATTATGTATTCCTCTAGGCTTTTTCTCACACATACTTTAGGTTTTTTTTCCAGTAATTTACGTCCTCCAACGTGAAGTCATATCGGACGGTGAATGAATTGGGTGAAATGACGCTCAAATGCGTCCAGGGTCTATGGAGCTTAGAGTTACCTGCTTAGAGTTCGTCTTGAAGGACAAGGGAAAACCCCGGAAAACACCTTATCCGGGTAACTCAGCCTGACCGAGATTCGAACTCGGGAGCTCTTGAACGTGAGGTAGACATGCTCCCATCTACGCTACCGAGACGGGCATACTTAAGGTAGCTTAGGTTTAGCAGTTGTTATAAATTTCTCTATAACTGCCAAAAGAGAAACAAACTCTGAAGATGGGTAATAGAACGCGGAGTTTTCGTCCCTTTTGAATATTAGATTTACAAAGGATGTTGTACACTTGGCGGTAGACACTTTAGTAATACAGGTGGCACAAGAGAATTCGGCCGCTCTTTTTTAAGTATAAAACCTCCTATATATGCCAGTGATAAGTGGACTGTTGCATGAAACGTGGCTGGTTAGGAAGAAAAGAAAATAGCTAAGTAAGTAAACAGTTAAAAGCAGTTTAACAATATACGTTAGTAGGTCTTATAAGACGGAAATCCACACTTCCTTTAATGTTGTTCGATTCACCCAATATTGCGATTATTGTATCTGGAAGCTGTGTTTCAGTGTACAATGGTGTCTTTTATCAATAATTGAATTGATTTATGAAAACTATTGGTTTCATAATAAAGTAATCTTTCTTTATTTGCTTGCTGCTTGTTTACAAATTTTTTGTGCCTTTTATTTGCTCCCCATAATTTACATCTTAAGGTGTTATTTTCCCTTTCCAATCTTTTTAATTTGGAAATTATGTCTTCCTCAGTTTGAATTGCAGCGTAAATATGTGACATGATCCAGCGCATAACATCAGCAGCACTGTTAACGCCTTCTCTGGTAGCGTATTTTTTAAATTTGTTGCCTTGGTGTTCCTTGTTTGACTAATTTATAATCTGGATAGTTCGGAAAAATGCTTGGAATACTTCCTGTTTTCAGCAGTTTAATTTTACAGCCGTGTTCCATAAGCCCAATATACTCAAACAGCTCCCCGAAAGCTATCGTCCTATAAGTCAGTTGCCGACTCTCTCCAAACTGTTTGAAAAAGTAATTCATCGCCGTCTTCTGTCTTACCTTAATCGTAACCATTTTCTTCCGCCTTATCAGTTTGGATTTCGTAAACATTTCAGCACCCACCAGCTTTCACGATTAACTCAGTCAATTGTCTACGGCTTCGAGACCCATCCGTATACCACGGCTGTTTTCCTTGATGTGGCACAGGCATTCGACAGGGTTTGGCATGATGGTTTGCTCCTTAAGTTCTACCGCATCGGTCTTCCTAATTGTTTATCACGTCTAATCCACAGTTTCCTCTATGACCGCAGCTTTTCAGTACGCATTGGTGGAATGTTTTCATTCCCACGTAATAATACCGCAGGTGTCCCACAGGGTTCTATCTTGGCCCCGGCTCTATTTAATATATACATTTCTGATATTCCTGCCTTAGCTTCGACTTCTTTAGCTCTTTACGCTGATGACACAGTACTGTATTATTCTCATGTTAATCTCCGGCATGCACAACAAGTTGTACAGCTCCCTTTAGAGCGCCTAACTCATTGGTTCAACACTTGGTGAATCTCTTTGAACCGTCAGAAAACCAAGGCTAAAATCTTCACTCTTCACCGATATACTCCACTTCCTCCGTTGTGTCTCTATAGGAACAATGTCCCTTGGCTACCCACTACAACTCCCGTTAAATACCTTGGAGTGCTTTTGGACTCTCGACTGACCTGGCGTGCTCACATCGATCGTCTTATATCACTGGCCTCCAGGCGGCTTTCACCTCTGTTATATTGCCGTTTCAGCCTCGGCCTACAGTCTTCATTGTTTACAAATCACTCGTTCGTCCACTTATTACTTATGCCTGCCAAGTGTTGGGGGCCGCACACGCCTGTCATCTGCGTCGTCTTCAGTTTATACAGAATCGCTTCATGCACATCGCTACAAGCGCTCCATGGTTCATTCGTAATCGGCAGCTCCATCACGAGCTAGAACTCTTACGTCTTCACGACTGCATTCGCAGGGTCGCCCGTCGTTTCTTTTCCACGCTGCAAGAAGTTCTAGGAGCTGTGCATTATACCATTGGCGTCCGCATGCGCCAACTCTCACGCTGAAAGAGGAGACTACCATAGGACCTGCTTCTGAGTGATACATCTGATTCCAGTGATTCTAGTGCTTGATGTGTGTCGTACATCTCCAATATTGACTTAATTCTTCAGAGTGTATTATTGGAGTTCTAACTTAATTTAGTTAGGGGGTGGCACGTTAGCCTACCCCTGAGTGTTATTGTTCATTAATTTATTGTTCTGTTACCTTCTTTTCACTCTGGTCTGTAAAGCATTGTACTGCTGATCGATCAATAAAAATTATAAAAAAATCCCCTGTCCCTCTATTTCATCTTCATTGTCATTTCACATCATCTCTCATTTGTTGGTCTCTTTCAGGATAGATGTGTCGGCGGGTTCCTCGGTGGTGCATGGCAGCATGATATGCTTTGAGTTAACCACTTCCTCCTCCGATAGGTCGTTTGCCAGTCTCGACCGGCACCCAAGACCGCTTCCGAAACACAGCGGTCCCTCCAAAGTAGGGGGGAAAGTCCGTTGTCCTGCCCCCTGCACTTCCACTAACGAGGCTATGTAAATAAGCAGTTTTTAGGACTTTAACAGTCAGTAGAGGTTTGTGGCAAGGCGTAACTTTCAAGGCGAGTAATTTCTATTGAAATAAAATAGAATAACGAATATATATTTTGTTTCTCTTAATCTTGATAAAAGGAAAAAACAAAAACGAATTATTCAAACTCTTACAGCTAGATAGTAATATATTTCCAAAGATAAAAGTAAATAAATATCGGACCTTATTTTTGTGCATGATAGTCATCCTTCTGTTTTCCTCGGCTTATCATAGAAGGTTGAGCATTGGCGCCAAGTTGCAAGCAATGACTTTTCAATGCTCAAAAAGAGTCCAATGAAGAGAGGCTGTCCTGATCTTGGGTATTTCGAAGATATGATTTTATCCTCTTCATAGCTGAGAATAACCTTTCAGCAGATGGACTAAAGGCTGGGATGGAAATTTCTGAATGTGTAAGTCTATGTAGTTGAGGAGAACCAGACACTAATACCGATTCTGCAAAGTACTGGTACAATTTTACGTCACTGTCGGTATCTATTTCAGAGTCTTTGAATAGCGCACGCGATTCACCTCTCAAAATTAACAACTCGAATAATTTTCCAAAGCTCTGCTTCAGATTCAAAAACCTTTATTGTGGAAATTATTTTGAAAATTCTTTAAGTTTATTAGGGCTAAAATACTAATCAGGTTGGCTTTATCAGACATATCACAGGCGTCATGTACTTTACACCAGATAGATTCAAAATCATCTGAGTTTCATAAGATGCGTTGAAAATCTGTAAACTCATTAACGGCAAAAATCTATTGCAAAAGCTTTCTTTGGAGAATTATACATTAGAACACATTAAGAACAAGTCTAATGGTGTCAGATCTGGTTAATGGTGCAGCCAAGGTCTGATCCCCTTCGTCCAATCCATCGATTTGGAAACAATCCGTGAAGACCACCTGCAGTAATTCGCGCACTATAGGCAGCCGTTATGCTGGAACCACATGTTTGTCCTAGTCTGCAGAGGAACGTTTTCTAGCATCTGTGGAACATGGTCTGTTAGGAGGATGAGATACTTGTGCGAGTTTAATGCTATAAAAAAGGGCCTATGAGCTGATGGTTCACAATCCCACACCACACGTTTAAAATCCATGGTCGCTGACTTTCCACCTGACGAAGCCAACGGGGATTGTCAACAGACCAACGGTGAATGTTTCTGCGGTTTACCTGGCCATGATTAGTAAATGTTGCTTCATCACTAAACAAGATACGTGATGAATCTGGCGTAGCATGTCTTAATGCCCATGTACCAAAGTTAACACGATTCTCAAAATCATTTCCATGCAGCTCTTGATGGAGAGAGATGTGATAGGGATGGATCCCATGTCGATAGATAATGCGAGGTATACTTGCCTGGCTCATTTCACTTCCGAGTATTTTAAAATTTATTTATAGGCTAAAACTACAAGCCTCTAATTACCAAAAAATGCTGTAAAAACCGCACATCAATAGCACTTTCAATTTCGGAAATATTGGCGGAGCAAGTGTGAGATGATTTGCCTTTATATCAGTGTTTTGGTTTTCAGAAGGATATTTTTTTCTCTACAACACACAATTAAGGATTCCAATTAATAATAATAATAATAATAATAATAATAATAATAATAATAATAATAATAATAATAATAATAATAATAATAATAATAATAATAATAATAATAATAATAATAATGATAATAATAATGATAATAATAATGATAATAATAATGATAATAATAATAATAATAATAATAATAATAATAATAATAATAATAATAATAATAATAATAATAATAATAATAATAATAATAATAATAATAATAATAATAATAATAATAATAATAATAATAATAATAATAATAATAATAATAATAATAATAATAATAATAATAATAATAATAATAATAATAATAATAATAATAATAATAATAATAATAATAATAATAATAATAATAATAATAATAATAATAATAATAATAATAATAATAATAATAATAATAATAATAATAATAATAATAATAATAATAATAATAATAATAATAATAATAATAATAATAATAATAATAATAATAATAATAATAATAATAATAATAATAATAATAATAATAATAATAATAATAATAATAATAATAATAATAATAATAATAATAATAATAATAATAATAATAATAATAATAATAATAATAATAATAATAATAATAATAATAATAATAATAATAATAATAATAATAATAATAATAATAATAATAATAATAATAAACTAGGATCTTAAAAATACTTTAAAATCATGAAATTTACACATTCACTTTAACGCAGCCTTGAATTTTGCCTATATTTTGAAACCAGAGGAGCCATTGTTGCCATTGCATTTTACAATATTTGATAGGAGTTTATTGAACTAGAATAATGCATAATTTAAAATATAGAGGAAGGACAGTTAAGGTAAATATTATGTAAAAGAATTATATTGAACTAGTGAAGTTAGGTGAAGGGAAAAAATATAGAGATCGGATATTTTACATTTATTTCCTGATTTCGAAATGAACAAAACTTAATTTACTTTAAATGAAGCGTTACATGAATGAAACATGAATGAAACTGGAATCGTCGAGTTAAGTGTTGAGGAAAATCCATTTATGAATCTCTCACAAGAAATAGAAATGTTTAAGTTAACTGATGGAAATTAATAATTTCTTCTCACGAGCCGTATATAGGCTAAGGTTTTAGATACAGTCAACCTAAAAGATTCAATGCAATGGCCGGGATTTGAACCACGAATCTACTGGTTTCCGTACAGTCGCTCTCACCCATTGAGCTATCATGGCCAACGTGCCGTCCTGACATTAAATTCTAAAATAGACTGATATATTTTTCCCGGTAAACCACTTGGGGCTCTCGTATTCGAGATACGCCGTTTGTGGCGACTTATAATTATGAGTACTCGAATCCTAGGCTTCATCATTAATTGATGGAAGTTAATTGATCTATCTACAACCTTAGGCTAGATACCGCTAGTGAGAAGAATGATTAATTTCCATCGATTAGCTTAAATAATAAGAGTTTAATGATGTAGCCTAGGATTCGGGTACTTACTGTAGAAAGTCGCCACAAACGGCGTATCTCGAATACGAGAGCACCTAGTGGTTTACCCGGAAAAATATATCAGTCTATTTTAGAATTTAATGTCAGGACGGGAGTTGGTCATGGAAGCTCAAAGTGTAAGATTGACTGGATGGGAACCAGGAGATCCTTGGTTCAAATCCCGGCCATGGCATTGAATTTTTCAGGCTAATTCTATCTAAATAGAAATCTTGCTTCTATTTGTCTGCACTTTTTATGACGCTAACATGCCCCAAATAATACCTACCATTTGTTACTACTTGACCGAAAGTTGCCGTCCTTGGGCATTCTCATACTTTTATTATTCATCTGAATCGCAAGAAAAGTCACAATTTTCCAAACATAAATACATTTCTGTAACTCAGAAAAATACACGAATGTTATGAAAAGTGCCAGATTCTTCAGCTCCTTTATGCTCAATCAGTATCATATACCTTAGATGGTGATATTCTTTCTCTTACTACTGCCTAATGAATGAATATTTAAATTGTTTCCTCTCTTAGATGATGCATTCAAATTTAGCATATTTGTAGAAAGCTAAATGTCCTTGATACTGCAATTCAGCCATTATTCAGTAAGCGTTCGTTTATAAACCTTTATTCTATTGCTTGCACATTATTCTACATAGCATCTCAAGCTTATCAGTTGTACATTAAAGAACTGTCATCGTAAATGAAGAGCTGTGGTACTCGTACACGAAAACAGATGTACTGAATCCCGTATTTGCGGGTTTTCGAATTCCGATGAACTCGAATTAATTTACATATTGAGATAAAATAAAAGAGGAAATAATTGTTGTTGTAGTAATTTACGTCCTCCAAGGTTAAGTCATATCGGACGATGAATGGAATGGATGAAATGATGCTCAAATGTGTCCGGGGTCCATGGAGCTTAGAATTACCCGACATTCGTCTTATAGGATAAGGTAAAACCCAAGAAACAGCATTACCCAGGTAACTCACCCTGACCGAGATTCGAACTCGGGACCTCTTGAACGTGAGGCGGACATGCTACCACCACGCTACCGAGGTGGGCAAGTGGAAATAAGCAGACGCTACTTGGTATATCCCCGAGGATTGCACTACATGTACCATAACCAAATATACTTCTTTGAACTCCAAAGGACAACACAGATTTGAGCGATTGATCCTCTCGCTGTTGTGAAATTATGACAGCGTGTGTTACGTTTTTAAGGAGTGATAACAAGATCTGACACAAACCCCTTCTCGCTTGAAAAAATTTTAGTAAGCTTACTGCATTTCGAAAGCACAATGTAATTTTAAAAGTTGACGAATAAGACAGACGAAACTTGTATCATTTTTAAAAAAAAAATGTATGAAGTAAATACAGATATGTTTTTAAGGACATTCCATTTATATATATTTAAATGAAACAGAAGTTCTTTATTTCTGAATATAAACAAACTAACTCCAGTTTGAGTAAACCTGTGACTGAAGATGTATGCACAGTGGATGACTTCCTGTTTAGCAGATGTTTAAGTAGTTCTATAAAGGGCTATCTCCAATGGATGTGTGCAAGTTGTGCAGTAGCATATTAAGTTTAGCAAGATTTGCTTCTGCTTGAGCTGCTATTTTTCCTTCTGGTAATATTTCTGGTTCTTGACTGAGAAGAAAGGAAGCCTCAACCAGCAGCCGCTTTGATTCCTGTAAACACAAAGTTTGATTAAATAGATTGAGTTCAACAAATAAATATAAACATGACAGTATTAAAAATGAACACTGGGTATACAATCAGCTCTTCTCTTGATAGTTCACTTGTTAAGATTAATTCCATCAACATCATCATCATCAACAACAACTTTTCACGGTTTAAACCATCAAAGCTCGTTCCAGTCTCATACATTTTATATTAAAGGTGTTGTATCCATCTTTTTCTTGGTCTACCAATATTTCTTCTACCTAATGATTTGAAATCTGAAACTAATTTTGAAATGCGGCTATCATTCATTCTGTTGACATGTTCCTTCCAGTTATTTCTATATTGTTTTATTCTATCTGTTAGCTTAAAAGTATTCAATTCTTTACGAATGTCCACACTTCTTTGTTTAGATTAATGCCATACCTATATGCAAAATTGGTGCTTATAATAAAATTGACATATTATATAGTTTTAAGAATAAAGTAAACATTTTAGCAATGCAACTTCACTACTACTTATCTGTATTTAATATCCTTTGGCCCCGGTTTCGAAACACATCTGCTTCATTTTCAACCTTCCGACTGATTAACCCCTTGGCCACTTCCGGAAGTTGAGGAATAGCTGGCTATCTTATTATCATTTACCGGGGACAGCACAAACTTATTGATGACATCTACTAGCCGGATGTCAAAATTCATCACACGATCTTTATTTGTCAAAATAAATATCTTCTCCCACACCACTAAATCTATCGGTTCATTCAATTGCTTCAATAATTTAACTTCTGGGTTTATTGCATATTTAGATGACCAATGCAATCAGCCTTATCTGTTTATATTTAATATTTATGAAATGTTCCTTTGCTCTGGTTTCCAAGTTACGTTCGGTCCTACCAATGTAAATCTTATCGCATTCTATCGGGTATTCATTAAGTTAACTGTATAGAATGTGATAAGATTTACATTGCTAGGACCGAACGAAACTTGGAATCCAGAGCGAAGGAACATTTCAGAAGTATTAAATATAAACAGACAGATAAGGCTGATCATTTTTTCATCTAAACATGAAAGAAGCCCAGAAGTTAAATTATTGAAATAATTGAATGAACCGATAGACTTAGTTGTGTGACAAAAATATTTATTTTGAAAAATATAGATCGTGTGATAAATTTTTATGTCCCGCCAGTAGATGTCATCAAAAGTTTGTGCTGCCCCCGATAAATGGCAGAAAGACAACGAGCTATTCCTCAAATTCTGGAAGTGGGCAAGGGGTTAATCAGACAGAAGGTTGTAAATGAAACGGATGTGTTTTGAAACCGGTGAAAAACAATATTAAATGCAGATAAGTAATAGTGAAGTTGTGTTGCTTAAATGATTAGTTTATTGTTAATACTTAGTTTGCTCCACTGTCAGCAACTTCAATTTTTTTTACATAAACTACACATATAGTTTTAGTGTATTGAATTGAAGTATCTATTTAATGTCAGTTTTAGTATGCTTTACCTACCACAGACCAAGTTAGGTTGTACACAAGTTTAAATATTTTATTATGTATAGCTTTTAGCGAGAACAAATATGCGCAAACATTAATCACTACTTGGACGCTGATGACTGCAACTGAGCGCCCTTAAACACGTATGATAGATACCTTGAATACTATTTGCATCATGCGATGCAAATCTGAATATTCCAAAATTCCATATGTATAGAAAGTATGAATACCATAACTTCCTTTCAGATGTTAATTACCATTTTTCAATTCCCAATGAATTAATCCTCAAAAATTTCACAGCCTCATTGTTTGATTCATGACCGAGAAGCACAACATACCGCAACAAAGGCTTTCCGAAGGAAAATATTTTATTAATTATTTTATCATAAATAATTTATATTTACACAGAAGTATATATTTATTATAGATTAGTCATCTCTCTTTGGTGTAACGTGACTTTCTGTGGCAGCTCTATACTTGTGCAACCCTAAATTCAGTATATACAAATTTTTGTTCCTGCAGCTGTTAATGTACGTTTTAATACTCATTATGCATGAAAGCAGTGTATGTTAACTGAAAGCATTGTCAAATTACAAATAGTTACCCCTGTCATTGAAAAGGAGTAGAACTTTAATTGGATTAGGGTCATGAAATGGAAAGTGCCATGTAGAGGAAAGAATGAAAGGCCATGCTGCCTTCAAACACACTAAAATTAAGAGAAAAATTATTTAGTGGAGGTTATTAGCACATTTAATTTAAGTGAAACTTTAGTAAGGTTTCATAATATTTTAATATTTGTGCTTTTATCCCTGAAAAGGGGGTAGGAGTAAGATGTTTCCTGTGTAATAGAAATCTCACTCACTCACTCACTCACTCACTCACTCACTCACTCACTCACTCACTCACTCACTCACTCACTCACTCACTCACTCACTCACTCACTCACTCACTCACTCACTCACTCACTCACTCACTCACTCACTCACTCACTCACTCACTCACTCACTCACTCACTCACTCACTCACTCACTCACTCACTCACTCACACACTCACTCACTCACTCACTCACTCCCTCACTCACTCACACATTCACTCCCTCACTCACTCACACACTCACTCACTCTTTACGATTGGTGAGCCAGTTGACATTAAATTATGTAATTTTAAAATGAGGATCTGCAATGATTATTAATTTATTGTAATGTACAAAATAAACACTAAATCAATAAAAATAAAACTTTTTCAAAATGAAACCCTGAATTAAAGCATGAGGTGTACTATTTTTACTAAGGGATGAATACATTTTAAATTAGCAGATATAACTGAGACTGAGGTAAAATACGATTTGCTGGCGCATACCATTTTTGAACAAGATGGTCCATACGTATTAAAACATGTAAGAGAGGAAATAAATCATTGGCATATAATCCGAGACACCTGCTGGTCGTTCAGGTTCGCGAATGGTGATACAAGGGGCTTGCTATGTCTAGTTTGAGTTGATAGGTGAAAGATAACGTTCTAAGGAGTGAGTGAGTGTGAGTGAGTGAGTGAGTGAGTGAGTGAGTGAGTGAGTGAGTGAGTGAGTGAGTGAGTGAGTGAGTGAGTGAGAAGAGTGAATAGAGGAGGGGTATCATTCAATATAACTGTTGTTTTCGTTTACGATTGATGACGTCGGATGTTTGCTATGTCTAAGTGGGAACACAGAGAAATCCACGAATGCTGGTAGAATACAAGACAAATCCGCCTCTATAATTGTGAGCCTAGTGTGTCTGTATCATATTCAACAGATCCCTAGTTGGAAACACCGTCAGGGTGCGTTATCTGCATAAGCATTTCTCCCTCATCCCGAAAGATGAATGTTGGTTAATTCTAAGCTCTGTAGACCATAGGCGCATTTAAACATCATTTCACCCTTTCCACTCATTGTGCGATCTTTCCTAACTGGAGGACCTTAAAACGTGTAAAGAAGATCTGAGACAGGTTACAGGTTGTGGCTGATGGTTGCTGAACATTGTGATGGGCACTTGATGATTTAAGGGGCTCTCTAAATCTAGTGGAGATGCTTGAGGTAATCCATGAAAGTGTAATCTGTGGGAGAAGAGCTAAGTGACAGAAGGAAGGAGTATAATCAATAGAAAAGGTAACAGACTTAAAGGAAATGTGAGTTAACACAAATGCTGAAATGCCAACTAGGAACTTTGGAAATTATAGTCAGAGATCAACATAATGGAAAGGGTTGTAGTATCGTACAGGGATCTCGCCAATATTATATTACGCTTTGAAAGAGGAGGGTTTCCAAAATTTTACTGCTCAAAACTAGACATTATATACCTCCATTAAATTAACTAAACATATATTTGTAGTATTTAATCACTAGCGTATTAAGACGTTGCAAACTTAACAAAAAAACATATCTCAAACGTCTAATCTCCATAAATAACATCATGCACTGCATATAGCTTTAAGGAGGGTAGGACATAATAGTATAGGCTACACTAGCAGAACACGCTAACCTTTAATAAGCTCTTCTTTTTTACTTAAATTTTATATCACCACTAGGAGGTATTCAAAGCACTAGGGTTTGCAGTTATGTACTTCCACTTCCTTTTTTTCTCACTGTGCTTCTTGTGTAAGAGATAGTAGAGTAAAGTTCAATTTTAAATGCTTAAGCTCATTGAGATAAGCAATACCTCAGCGTCCCTATAACTTTATCTTATGAACAGTCATAATGTTGGATTAGGTAAGTCAGACTACAAAATTCAATGCCTTGGCCGACATTTGAACCATGAATCTCCCGGTCACCGTCCGGTCGCCCTTAACCATTGAGCTACTATGGACAACATGCCATCATATTGAAAGCTAGGAGGAAGGCAATGTGGTACATTTGGCTTCACTACCTCTCGAGTGACAGTTCATTCCGATGCCCTACATGCTAAAGTGGTGTAAATTCTAAAAAGATAAGTTTACTGGAGAAGCTTCCAGCCGCATGAATACTGTTCCTTATTAAGTAATAATGGCCATAAACCAAAATTGTCTGACTCGGTGGTTACCGAAACTCTTGGGAAAGTTCCTAATTAGAAAATCGCAGAATATAAATAAAAGTGTGAATGCTCTCAAATACAGACGCTACCCTACAGAAGTATGTGTTCTTTCAACACTGTAATGAAGGATCTACTTTATAAGCTGCAGCAGTTGTTGTAAGACCTATGTTGTAATATTTAAAATCCTTATAAAGCTAAATGTTGCACCTGGAATATTCACTGAGGAGATTATGGAGATCATCAATGAGCAGCAAGTTGCAGAAACAGGCCTCGGTGCAAAACATACATAATTTTTTGAGACTAAGCATGAAACAGGAACTTTTGCCATTTAAATGGCCAGTTCAATTCAATAACAATAGGTATCTAAAATGTTTCAAAATTTCTATACTGTTCGGTAATTTCAGTTACTTTTGTCGATTTTGTGAATTGTATAATGTAATATTCAGCGTCACATTGTGTTTGGTTGACCTTGGTATATTCCAATTGTTATAAAGACTTTGAATGCACACTGACCAGCGGCTTCTACTTGTTACGGGCGTTTGTTAGAATAGTTCTTGTGTTTTCAGCTACTTTGAAGGTACCGTTAGGCAAGGGTCATCGACACGTGACTTGAGCATCCTTTTCGACAAATCAGAAATATCCATATTTATACATTGCCGGCAGTACAACTAGACCGGTAGGGTCTACTCAAAAAGGGAACTAGTTTTGGGCGCGAGAATCCTATCGAAAATTGTATAAATACAAGGGTAGTGACACTTCAGCATAACTCGTAATTGTTGTTGTTACTTATTACTTCTCCTTCATAAGGACTCCACACCATGCAAATTCTCGGTCTTAGAAACTCGATGTCACCATGTATCGCGATGAAGTGCCGTAACGAGTTATTGTACGCGGCCACAGTAGATCAACCTTACAATCTCGAATGGACCCAGGCTTACGTAGATGTTCAAACAGAGAATAAAAGTAACGGTTGTTTTGGTTTAGGCCCTGAGAGTTGAAAAATATTTTAATATGTTTAAATATGTGGTTAAAGAATCAATATAGACATGTTAGAATAAGTAAGAAAAGAAATTGTTAAAATTCAGTAATGAGATGACGCAACATGTAAATCAAAGGATGTGAATGTTTTATAATTGGTAGTTTTAAAAATAAGATTATGTAATGTGTGACGTGGGCCAGTAAACATTAAGTTTGATTGGTATTGATGGCAACGAGTGTAGGAAAAATCAATAATTTTGGCGAAACAGTTAGGAAAGAAAGCATCTTTCGATTGCGTAACGTCGAAGAGAGGAGACGTGTTTCGGAATGTGGAATATCGAAGTGAAAGGACTAAAATATTAAACATAATTAAAATTGATTTTAAGAAAATTATATAGAATAAATATCATTCTTATGTAAAGTTTTGTATACAAATGGCATAAAGTATCACAATTAAGTTACAAGTTTGGATGCTAATAAATTAAACAAGCTTACTTATTTCGGAGTTCATTTAACTATATATATCGATACATCTGATTACCAGATGGGACCAAGAAGAATTAGCAACCCGTTGCTGCATCATCTTCTTCCCAGAGGGCTGAATACAATACGCAATCGCAGCCGCAACGCGGGACAAGTGCAGGCGAGAATAATCCTGCTGCACATTATCGTCACAGACTCCGAGATCACCATCATCCCATCATCATCGCCATAACATCCCGCTACAAAATGCATTTTTTATGTGTTCTGTTGAGTTGCGTTGTCTCGACCCTACACTCTGAAAACCAAACAAGATTCCATGCAGAAGAACGCAGATCACAGCAGTCAGAGGCAACAAGAAAGCAGATGGCACACCAGTTACAACGGAGACCTAAGGAGGAGTCCCTACATAGAGACCCGCAGGTATGTACACCACGTGAGGCTGGTGATCGGCAGTTACAGCCTAAAGGAGCAGAAGAGTTACAAGAGCTACAGAAGTAAAACAACAATAGGAGTATGCATACAATTTTATGGTTGAAAGATCATATAAAATGCTCTACTTAAGATATTAGTTGAATTAAAAGAATCAGAGAGCATAATTGAAATAATTATCCAGAAAGTTACTGCAATAGACATATGCCTATTATTTTAAATTATCTATATATGCAGAGAATTGCCAAGTATTAGCAGGATACAATGAAATAGCGTACCGAAAAATGAAATGTGACAAAATCTTGAAAACTGCATTCCACCATAATAAATTATTAAAACGTCTATAGAGATTACAAGGTTAAGGCTAAATCCTTATAAATATGTGAATAAACGTCACTGTTATGTATTAAACATATGGAATATACTTTGGTTCAAAGGCGTCAGTGTGCATTTCTTACCGTCTCCCATTGAGCCTATATCTTTGGAAGAAACCTGATCAAACCTCTCATATGGAGCGCATAACACATCGCTCAATTTTCATCGATTATAAATACATCTTCGAATGCAGTGAACTGAAAGTGTTTCTGGAAAACCAACTGCTCGATTTAGACGTTGTTAACTTAAGCATACCATTGATAAACCAGATATGCACCTACTCTCAACCAGAGTCGACCATGATAAGCTGCCATTCAGTTGTAACTGAAGTTCAGCTCCAGTATATAGATACATGGTGTCCCAGGTAAGTTCCACAGATGTGAACTGATGTGTTGCATCAAATTTTTGGGTTTCTATCATTTTGTCTGGAAGTTTCAGAAACAACAGCGGGAAGAAGTACATATATAAATCCAATTTTTAGTCAGGTTTGCGAAGTTTACATACATTTCTCATATCGCCCCCACTCATTCATATCATGTTTATAGAATTCATGGACAATTTCCCCTTCTGATTTGTTGCTGAACCTAGCTTACTGTTGTTAATCATTCAAAGCATCACATGAGGTGACACAATCATATGAGAGCACACATTCACATATTGTCAAACTTATTTCCACTTCCCCAAAGTACAAATTGCGATCACGCCTCAGCCTACAAAACGGGTGATTTGAGGCCCGTAGAAAGCAAGCTGATAAGCAGCATTATTTCCCCAGGATGTGGTAGGTAGGTACCAAGTTCATTATTCCGAAGTGCCGGACTTCGTTACCGTGATCGCTGGAGCGCATGTATTTGGCGCTACATTTATGTTACATAGTCTTTACTTTCTAGAGAACGAGCTCACTTTCCTGAAGAAGGCCATGGAGCTTAGAATGGCCGAAAGCTCGAATCTCATTACTTTGACACGCCTGGTCACCAATGAAGCTTTAATAAAAAAACTCACTTTTCGTGTGGCAAATTGTTGAGAGAAGTTGTATTGCTTCTCCGGATCTACCCATAGTAAGTTTTACGTTCTCTGCTTTTATACTCTACACTGTACAACGAGTGTAAAATAACCGATGTACTGCACTCATTTGACTTGCTCTACTCTTGCAAATTTATTGTTACAGTTACATAACACTCTATCTACTTCATGTCCATGGAGATAAATCCTATTGCTAATTTGCTTATTATGCATGTTTAATAGTGTAAAGCAGTAGCTATGGTCAACATTTTAAGCGATAGTCCGCTCTGTAAAGAGCTGGCTACGTGATATTCTTGAAGTCTCTTTCTCTTTGCTTGCTTAAGTGTTAAAGATGAATATAAGTGTTATATCTGAGCGAAAGTACATGTATTGAACAATACAGAAAAATAACAAGTGCATCAGACATAAATTGTGTTTTTTAACGAGATCTGCATTTTTTTAGGCGTTGTCTATCTCTTACGCTTGCTGAGTTAGACAAAAGTGATCCAGAATGTAGGGGACATTCCGGTATAATGATGTTTTAAATAATATCACTAGAGTCATTTTGAAAAGATCCACTTTCGAAAAATTTGCCATATAAAGGGTAGTCTGGAGTAGGATCATTCTCCGAAAATCTCGTGTCGCATTTCTAGGAGGTGCTGAAGTAAAATAGCCAGTTTGTTATTTCCCCCCAGGGGCCTACAGGGGTAGGTACGAGAATTGGCGGTCCCGGGGTCCCGAGCCACCCTGACAGACTCGATGTGTGTTCCTCTAAGTGGTAAGGAGTCAGACAAAACCACCACCCACGTGTAGGCCGTGCGTGGATACCCGTGTCTGTGGAAAGGTTTATGCTGGTGGTTGAGGGATGTGCATCTGAGCTCGTTCCGGTCTTCTTCTCAATTCGGGGAGGGTGCACATTTCCAATACACTACTTTGGTTTCTGCTTCACCTAAACGGGAGGTTAGGGACTAATCCACCCCTTATCAATCGGCCAGGACTAGGTACTGTACCGAACTCCAGGGTGAGTGGGACGGCGAGCCCGCTATATCCCCTGTGTAGCCCTGTCATCCCAGTGGGATGACCCCTTGTTAGGCTCCGAGGTGGGTGGGAGCACTGAGGGATGAAACTCACTTTATGTTTTTATGGCACACCTTAACAAAAAACGCAGAAAGGAAATAGCTGAGTCTTGTGGTCCTCACTATTTAGTTATTTGTAGAACTGAGGAAGGTCGAAAGTTTACTACTGTGAACCAGTTCATTATTCAGAAGGGTTTAGATAATATTGCTGGTCCTGTAAAGTCATGCATTCGATCTCGCAATGGCACACTCCTGGTCGAAGCAGTTTCTCCAACGCAGGCTGCAAAATTATTGAAAGCCAATATGCTTGCGAGCTATCCGGTGCGCGTTGAATTGCATAGGACCCTGAACTCCTCGCGTGGTGTTGTAAACACCAGCGAATTGGATGGTATGTCCAATGAGGAGATTCAGGAAAAGTTGGCAGTACAAGGTGTGGCTAATGTATATCGAGTTCACCGCAAAGAACGAGGTGAAGTGGTGTCTACTCGCACCGTGTTTCTTACCTTTGATCGGGTAGATCTCCCGAAAAGGATTAAAGCAGCGTATGAAGCTATTAAAGTTAGGCAGTATATAATAGAAAAAAAGAAAAAAACATCAATCAATTTAAAGGTATTATTTGAGGAATAAAGAAATATTAGCTATATCTAATAATTATAAATTGGGTATCAACTGAGGTGTTATAAATGCCAGCCCTTTGGCCATACGAGTGATTCATGTAATGGAGTTGCCACTTGCGTTGACTGTGGGGAAGTCAAGCATGATAATGCAAGTACTTCACCCGCAACGTGTGTCAACTGCAGTGGTAATCATTCATCAAACTCCAGAGAATGTCCCCGTTTTACAGAGGAGAAGGCGATCCAAGAGATCCGGGTAAGAGAGAGGGTGTCCTTCGTGGAAGCCCGGAAAATCTTGAATATTCGTTAGCCTTCTGTCCCTAGGATCGTTACTTATAGTGCAATTGCAGCTAAGCCAGTCCCTGGACGTGAAATCGCAACACAAACCAGCAGCATAAACGTGGCAGTAATATCCGAATGATCAATTACACCAAGATCACAGCAAAAGCAACAAACACCAACACGTACAACACTGAGCGCGCCCACCAAGTCCAGTCCTAAGGAGAAGGATTCAGCCAAGTCACCACCGAAAGCATCCACTTCAAGAACATGTGAACTGGTAATATATAATGTATCGCCAAGGAAATATAAGACCTCATAAGACAGAGCTGACTTACCTAAGGAAAACAGTAAGACCAGTGAAAGGAAAGCTAGCCAGCACAAAAGTCCACGAACATCTCCGTCAATATCTGAGGAACGAGAGGACGCCAATCGGCGACTTTCATCTTCGCCGGTCGCAGTTTCCATTCGTTTCGAGAGACTCGATTCGAGGTTATCAGTGCGGAAACCGTCCTCCTCCATTGAGGATGTGGAGCGGGTAGATCCTGTCCTCACTGCCCAAACGACAGTGAGGAAAAGTCAGGAAGAACCTGCTGAAAGTGCTAGCCCTGCCCTAAAGAAATGGAACAAATTGATTCGACCACCTCTGGGCAGGTAGCCGTTGTCATGGCAAGTTGATATTGAAAGTATTAATTTTTATGCCTTTTGGTATTTTATTGGAAATTATAGCTTTTATTGTTTTTTTTACCCATTTGGACTTATTTATTTTATAGTTATTTTGTTTGGATATGTTTTTTAAATTTTGATTAATTTATATCTGGCTATTGCCATAAATTAGTTTTTGTAAGGGCGATGATGATCAAGCAGTTGAGCGCCCTCATATACAAATCAATCAAACAAGTGTCGTATTTAACCTACCTTTTGTTTTGGAGTTATGCTGTTCAACTGCACATGGACAACAATACCGACACACGTGGATCGTTTTCTGAAAAACGCTGGGACCGTGAACCTTAAGTTTCCACTGAAATCTCAGAACTAAACTTTTGGGTGGAATGCCATACTTTCACATACCGTAAATGCTGGTAGGAGTACAGACAGTAAATGCAGCTGTGCGTTTATTCGGACAAGTTAAATACATGTTATCAATAAATTATCAATTTAAAAATGTGTGTCTATTCTCTCGAAAATAAAGAATTGATAACATCAGTGGGAATGTTTGCACTGTTCTTGCCTATCATGACAGAATTACACATGCTAGTTAAAGCCTTGGAACTCCCTCATGTCGTTCGCAGTAGAACGAAGTTCCCTCACGCTACGGGCGTGCTATTAATTGGAATTGTCCCGTTCCGTTCTGCAACTGTTTAAATGCACAAAGGCAATATGCTTACGTGAAGAATGGGGCAGTTGGGCTCCTGTATATTGGAGTTTTAGGTACAAGCCCCTAACGTATGCAAAGCACACTCTAATTAAAAGAAATGTAAAAGAACTGTAGATGGATATATTGTTAAAATCAATAGAATTATACATCTTAGGGATTTATGAATTGTATTATACAATGCCTACCAGTAGCCCGAGCTTGCAATACTTGCATCAATTAGAAATTGCATCTGTACTAATGAGTTTCTTGGTATTATTCTGTTTATAGAGTTATTGTGATCACGTGGATTTTAGTGTGTGTGTGTGTGTGTGTGTGTGTGTGTGTGTGTGTGTGTGTGTGTGTGTGTGTGTGTGTGTGTGTGTGTGTGTATGCATGTGTTGTGAGCATTAGGAACTGTGCTAACACTTAATGCATATTTGAGTTTATATAAAAATAGTAAAAAAGATAGCGTATTCAAAAGAAAAACTGAGCTTACTCACGAACCGAACGAAACTGTATTTGGTAAAGATTTCTGAACTATGTCTGAATACACCCACGAGAAAGAATATGTTCTCTCAGAAAATATTTCCAAGAAGATAAATTGAACGGGAGCCTCTTATTCTAGTCTCTATGGTACTTCAAAGGATATCGTGTACTGTAGAAATCGGTAAGAATACTGTACTTAACACTGGGAAATAAAAGTGTTATAAAGAGGAAAATGGATATCAGGGTCTAAGTTAGCTCTTGGAAGGAAATGAGAAAGATGTAATCGTATCACCTATTTAGATCCTTTCCAGCAGTACGCTATACGTAGACATATTTATTTTTCAAATTGCACTTACGTAAAAGGAAGCCAAATTCTTCAAGGTGCCAATTCGTCCTCAGAATACTGAAGAAGTTAGGTTTTTGACACTGAAAAATAAATAAACAGCAGAAAATTGCTGTTGGAAAGACATCACATCTGTGCTTGGCACTGTAGACTCCTGCGAGAAATTCTTACACACGCTTATCTACACATTGTTGGGCTTGAGGAGTCCTGATTAAATGACAATCATTCTGTGAGCAAAGATTGGACGGACGATGTATTGGAAGGAACAAAGGGTGTGCTGTTAGGTGTCTGAGGCAGAATAATACTTCTAAATGTTGCAACGGTCTCAGCTGTTCCTGATTGTTGTCTTCCCTTTTAGAACCATCTGAGAGCTAACTCAACTTAAAAAAAAAACACGAATAAACCGCTGTTTCCAAGCTATGTAATCGGTGGCACTGCTGCCGATCACGGCCAAAAATCATAGTTATCATAACTCCAACTAAGCAGTTTGGGACAAAGTAAACACTTATGCTGGGCAAAACAACAAAGATTTCACTGTTTCCACAGTAATAAAGGTGAGAAAAAATGTATTAATGGCAGTAAAGGTTGAAAATTGAGCGGAAGCATTTAATCAGTGGTGAAGCGTGCAATGAAGCGCTAGAAGCGCCGCTTCCCCAACAATTTCAGGAGAAAAAGAAGAAAAACAAACAATTCATGACAAACAGTATTTTATTTGCTTTGGATACATTCTCAAAATTAAATCTCGAACATCCGCGGTGCTGCAGACTATTTGATAGCTGCTCAAGCTTGAGTGATCGCAGAATCTTTGTGTATTCACGCATTCGCAACCTTGATACTTCGTAGGTTTCCGAAAGTAATCTCATCTCTTCGGTAGTTAGGAAACGCTTGACAGATATTGTCACATGAAGCATCTAAAGTGTTTGAAAAAATTTTAACTTTTTGTTTCATGTGGGGCTTTTAAATACAACTCTGAGTATATTTTAATAGCATTAGAAACAATAATTTACGTAAATTGGTATATAGCAGTGTCAAACAGGACATTAGGTGAGATATGCAGGTACGTAAAGGTAAGTAGGTAACAACGAAATTAGATTGAAAGGTAGAAAAACGTGGGTAGGAAGATGAGTTTATCAATGGTGGTATCGGTGGGTGGGTAGGTATGTAGGCGGGAAACCAGTCTGATAGCCAAGTCGGAGGATGGGTATTTAGAGACTTAGGTAGATAGATTAGCAAGTACTTACGTAGGAAGTTACAGTTGCTTGGGTATTAGTATTCCTGTTCCGCCAGCAGCAGACAGCTAGGCAGGCAGAGAGGTAGGTAAGTATATGCCAAGCAGTCGTGTAAGCAGGTAGGCAGCGTTAAATCATATCGGACGGTGAATGAAATGGGTGAAATGATCCTCAAATAAGTCCAGGGTCCATGGAGCTTAGAGCAACCCGACATTTATCTTTTAAGAATAAGGGAAAACCCTGGTAAAAACCTTATCCAGGTAACTCACCCTGACCGAGATTCCAATTCGGGACCTCCTTAACTTAGGTAGATACACTACCATCTAGGCCACCGAGGTGGGTAAGGAGGTAAGTGGATGGTTGTGTAAGCACGCATGCAGGGAAGTAAATAGATAGGCTTTTGGATATGTGGGTGAGTCAGTAGATTAGATGGTAGGTAGGTAAATGGGTAAACAGGTATTTGGATAGTTGGGTGTGAAGCTGGACTTTCGGGTAATTGGGTGAATCACTCGATCTGTAGGTAGGTGTGCAGATGGGTAGTTAAGTAGGTACGCGTGTGTATGTCAGCAAATTTGTATGCGTGCACCTCTGTCCATTTGCCCGTCTGCCTGTGTGTATGTATATATTATATACGAAGGTGTGTGGGTGGATGTATGGGTTGGGTAGGTAGGTGTGTATGTAGGTAGGCGGGTGGCTAGGTGGGTGGGTAGGTAAGTATGTGGGAAGGTAGGGTGGTGCGCAGGTTGGTAGGTAAGTGGGTGGGTTGATACATGGATTGGTGGGTGAGTGCTGGGTGGCTGGGTGGGTAGGTGGGTAGGTGTGAGGGTGGTTAGATGGGTAGGTGGGTAGGAAGGTAGGTATGTAGGTAGGGAGGGAGGTAAGGGGGTAGTTGGTTGAGTAGGTGGTCGGGTGGGTGTGTAGGAAGGTTGGTAGGTAGGTTGGTAGTTGGGCGGGTGGGTAGGAAGATAGGTTGGTAGGTAGGGAGGTGGATGGGTAGGTGGGTGGGTAGGAAGATAGGTAGGAAGATAGGCCGGTAGGAGGGTAGGTGGGCGGATCGGTGGGTGGGTAGGAAGGTAGGTAGGTGGGTAGGAAGGTAGGTAGGTGGGTAGGGAGGTTCATGGGTAGGTGGGTGGTTGGGCGGATGTATTGGTGGATGGATAGGTAGGCAAGTATGTGGGTGGGTGCGTTGGTGGGTAGGTTGATGTTGTGGGGGTGGGTAGGAAGTTTGGTAGGTAAGTAGGTAGGCAGTTGGAGGGGTATGTGGGTGTTGTGGTGGGTGGGTAAGAAAATAGGTAGGTAGATAGGTAGGTAGGTAGGTTGGGAAGTAGTGGGTGGGTAGGAGAATGGGTAGGTGGATATTGTGGTGGGAGAGTAGGAAGATTGGTAGGTAAGTAGGTAGGGATTTGGAGCGGTATTGGGTGTTGTGGTGGGTGGGTAGGAAAGTAGGAGGTAGGTAGGTAGGTAGGTTGGGAGGGTGGCAGGGAGGGAGGGAATGGGTGGATGCGTAGGAGGGTGGGTGGGTGGTTGTGCTGGTAGGTAGGTATGTGTGTATGTGTAGGTAGGTAGTGGGTGGGTGGGTGGGTTGGTAGGTAGTTGGGTAGGTAGGTATGTGGGTGGGCAGTTGTGCAGGCAGGCAGGTATGTGTGTATGTATGTGTGTATGTAGGTATGTATGTACGAATTTCACTTTTATGTGCATAGGTATGTTTGTATTTGTGTATACCGTATGTATTATATATAAGTTGTGGCTGCCTGCACGCACGAATTAATTTAATAATTAATTAATTTAATCGGCTGGACGGCAACCAGAAGATCCGTGGTTCAAATCCCGGCTATGACATTGAATGTTTCAGTCTCGCTCTATCTTTCCATACTTTAGCCTACAGACGGCCAGTGTGAAAGAACAATTAATTTCCATTAATTGACCAAATAGTGGTTAACTATAAAGCCGAGGTCTTAAAGTGCTTACATGTTGTAAGTCGCCATTAAGGTAGTTGTCTCTAGTGTTTATGAGAACTCCTAAGTGGTTTACCAGGAAAAACACGAGTCAGGTGGAGAATTTAATGTCATGTTGGCACGTTGGCCATAGTAGCTCAAGGGTTAGAGCGGCTGGACGGCAACTCGTTCAAATCCCGGATATGGCATTGAATTCTTCAGTCTGGCTTTATCTTTCCATACTTTAGCCTACACACGGCCAGTGTGAAAGAACAATTAATTTCCATTAATTTAATAATGACGAGTTCATAAAATGCTATGGTATCTAAACAAAGCAAAACTATTCTGTTTTTTTAAAGATAGATAATGATTGTATTTAGCCTTTGCTTACAAAAATTGCAGGGGTTTCCGAGTTTCCAACTCCTAATATCTAACATCTCTATTTGGCACATCCTATTGTAACATACAGGTGTTTCTGCAAGTGTTCATGTCTTCCATTGCCTTGTGTTGTGGCCATATTCGACCGACTGAGTTCTAACATAACAGATTACGTTATCTGCTGATGTCTTGCTGTTGCAGTGGCCAATGCTATAATTACATTGAGATGTATTTGTCTCATATTCTCCTCTTAGAACAAAATTACAACTATCATTGCTGTATAAAGTGCTGTTGCTATATCATGATTAGTTATAATTCAGGTGCTAGAAGACCACTAATCTTTTAGAATAGGCCCTTGAAAATGAATAAATTGATGGTGACTTTTCCTAAGATGAGGCAAATGCGAAAAATTAGTTCATTATTATGACGCAGGAAAACATAAAGCCAATAAGCTTAGCATAACGAGCGAATGTATTCATAAGCGTGTTTTCACGTATGATAGGAGCATATCTCTAATATGTGTTTAGGATGAGCAATTACTGAACGTTTCTGAGAGTTGTTATCGATGACACCATGTACAGAACCATTAATGCAAGTATATGATTTGAATTATTATCTATTATTGATCTTCAAATATTGTTAGAATTCTACAAATTAGGACAGGAGAATATCGAGGCAACTCTAATGTTTCATGCACTCGGCAACACGAGAGCGCAACTCCCTTATTTGTTTTGACCATATTTGAGTCTTCTGGAAGTTGATTGACCGGCAACAATTAGAGATATTCTGGAATTTTCAATACAAGTTGCGAATAATAATTAGTAATATCAGAATACACGGTATTTCACGAACAGCTGATACAAGTTAGAGAACAAGCGCAACAGCAATTGCGCAATTATTGCTAGAATATAGCGGAAAGTTGAAGGAACGTTGCTTTAATTAATTGGTTCTGCATTACTTTACTTGCAGGAAATTCCTTGAGCATCCAACCTAGCTAAACTCTCTAATCCGGAGTTTGTCCGCTCCTGGAGGGACATTTGACCTATGGCATCCACTTGCTAGTCTTGGGCGTTTAATTCCCCTATACGAGGAGGTACAAAGTGTGAAAGGAAGAAGAGACATTGCTGATATTCTACAATTGCATTGTATCAAAATGTATTTTAGTGATATACTGATAGCAATGGATTATTTAGAAAGTGGAAGCATTTAATATAAATCCAAATAACGTACATTATTATTATAAGCTTGGGTAGTTAAAAACTTTCATGAGAATGTCCACTGAATTTTATGCTTTAAACCTTGAGGGTTGAGAATTACATGTCAACATTTCTCCCCTCATAGTCGCATCTGTAATTCGTGAAACGCAATGGTCCAAAGACATCAAATTATTTTCTAACCTTTTCATTTGGACTATTGTTATATAATAATGCATAGTTTTCTCTAATGCAGCGGCCACCAACTGGATCAATTTTGTGCTAGAGCAAATGACGTTGCACTGTGCACTGCCGCGAGTGCTGTGCGACTTCAGGTTGAGGCAAGACGTGAAATTGGACAGCAGTGTTGTCTCGTCTCTTGCGGTTTGTTTTCGTAAACATAATGTCGGTGGGAGAATGTAATGTGACAGGTAGGACACCTACTCCTACATTTATACCTTCATGGCAAGAGGAGGTGGGGGAATGGCAAAATATTTAGTTTGTGGTAAGGTTTTGCATGCAATAAGAAAATTCAGTTTGCAAAGACATTACTCAACTCACGCGAGTGAATATGACAGCTACCAAGTAGAGGAACGTACACAATTAGTAGAAAGACTGAAGGAAAAGTTGCTGGAAAATAGTGACGACCATAACATCAGTGAGTCGGCTGTTTGCCTCAGTATCAAAATATGCTTCCCAATAAAAGAAAACTAAAACCCTTTGCAGATGGTGAATTTATAAAGGAGTGTATCACCGTAGCAGCAGAGGAACTGTGGCCATAATTTTGTCACCTTCGACCGTGGCCCATCGTGTGCAAGATTTAGCAGACGATGTTCAGTTGCAACTTTTGGACTTATGTAAATTATTTACGCATTATTCCTTGGCTATTGATGATAGTGGTGATATATCTGATAAAACCCAATTTGCAATGTTTATAAGAGGTGTAGATTCAAAGCTTCAGATTAAACAAGAACTGTTAGATCTTGTTCCAATGAAGGATACTACAAAAGGATCAGATATATTTCTGAGTCTTGAAGAGGTCATTGAAAATGTTTGTCTCCCGTGGGATAAATTGGTATCTCTGTCTACCGACGGTGCTCCCTGTATGGTTGGGAGTCGGGTTGGTGTGGTTGGACATTTTAAAGACAAATAAAGAGTCCTAACATAAATACTGAGGTTATACCTGTACCTCAACAGTCTCTGTGCCAAAAGCACTAAAATGAGCAATGTGATGAATTTTGTGACCAAAACAATAGATGCAATTAGGTCGAAAGGGCTCAGTCATCGTCAGCTTCAAAGCTTCCTAGAAGAGTGCAATAGCGAGTATGGTACTTTACCATACTATTGCGAAGTTCGATGGCTAAGTCGAGGAAAGTTACTAGATCGATTCTTCGAACTGCGCATTGAAATATCGTGTTTTATGGAGCAAAAAGAAATACCTGTACAGGAATTAAATGACGATAAATGGGTTTCCGACTTGGTGTTTGTGGCAGATGTGACACAACATATCAATATATTGAATAAATCTCTGCAAGGAAATCATCAACTTACCACGGATTTGTGTGAGAGCACAAGTATCAGGGCATTCAAAATGAAACTATCCTTATGGGCAATACAGTTAACCTCAAACAACTTGGTACATTTCCCAAAGCTCTCAACAATTCAGCAGTTTGTGCAGGTCATGGACTTGCAAGAATATGTTCAAATATTAAGAGTGTTTAACCATGAATTTCAGAAAAGGGTTCAAGACGTGGTGCAATTAGAGATAAATTTCCAAATATTTGCTGAGCCTTACTCTACAGATGTTGATAATGTTCCATCTGAATTGTAACTTGAGCTTATCAATTTGCAATGCAATCGTCAAATGAAAGATATATTCCAAAATAGAATTAGTTTGAGTGATTTCTATTCACATTTTCCAAGAAATACATTTCCCCGACTACATAGAAATGCCGCTCGTGTTCTGGTATGTTCGGATCCGCATATATATGCGAACAATTCTTTTTTCGCTAATGAAATTAAACAAAAACCGCTGCAGAAGTCAATTGTCGGATCAGAACTTAAAATGCTAACTTAGACTAGCTGCTGCACAAGCATTGATACCTAATTTTGAAAAACTAGTGTGTCAAAAGAGACAACAAAAATCTAGAAAACAAGGTTCTACTTCTGAGTAATATGTTGTGTTTATTCTTTTCTTCGAGATGTTATTTAATACTGCTGTATTGTAAGTAGATTGTCGATTATTTTCATTTTGTTTAAACTATCAAATAATCGTTCATTTGTTTTTTTTTTCATTCAGATAAAAGTACATAGTTGAATGATAATGAAAGAAGTAAAAAATGTATATAACAATTATATCCTTCATATTACAATTCGATTATTATTGTTGCACAGTCAATTGTGCATTTAAATTGCAAGATCGGCATTCCGCCACTGCTCTGGAGGCTACGGAGTGCACGGTAGACTATTCCGGCGTGCAACGAGTAAACTTGCACGGCCTACTGTGCACACTGTACATTGAGATGGTGGCCACTGCTCTAATGGTTAAACACTTCTTGTTTTACCCTTACGAAACAGAACTCCACTGTGTTGACATGTTATTATTTTGTAATTTTACGTCCTCCAACGTTGTCACATCGGACGATGAATGGAATAGGCGAAATGATGTTCAAATGAGCCCAACTTCCATAGAACTTAGAATTACCCAACATTCGTCTTTTAGGATAAGGGGAAACCCAGGAAGAAACCTTATCCAGGTAACTCACCCTGACCGAGATTCGAACTCGGGACCTCCTGAACGTGAGACACTCTACCACCATGCTACCTAGGTGGGCCTGTGTTTACATGTACATACTTATTGCGTCTAATGATACCATTGTGACGCTTTTCTTTTGTTTGCTGTGCGTGATAAATACTTTTTAATGGGTCCCTTTTATTAATAGCACCGTTTGAGTTATACTAATCTTATATTTTCTCGTGGACATAAATAAGGGTTTAGTATGCATGGTAGATTGTGTTGAAAAGTTTGAAAAGATTATAAAATGCTAATGCATAAACCAGAAATTATTACGTTGCAGAACAAAGTGTTTTTTTAAGTATAGGAGTATTTTACCAGGAGGTGCTCCCTCAGTGTGGTTGGGTCCATTTCTCCCATGGTGGAAGCTCTCCTCGCAGCTTCAGCAATGGCAGCGTGTAATTCAAACAGCAACACTCCTCTTACTCTATGTTCAGCTGCAAATAAAGCATTGTACATAATTAACCAACAACACTCCTCTTACTCTATGCTCAGCTGCAAATAAAGCATTGTACATAATTAACCAACAACACTCCTCTTACCCTATGCTCAGCTGCAAATAAAGCATTGTACATAACTAACCAACTATATACATTTGTTTTTTATGTTAGAGCTGAGTCATAATCTGGTGTGTGGTCAACCTGTTTTGAAGCTGAACTTTTGGCTCGGTAACACTGTTGAGCAGCAACTTAGATTATTTGGCATATTAATGCCCGAAGTGAGTGACATGCCAGGGGATGATATGATCGAAAAAGAAATTTAGAGGCACTAACCATGGGAAATTTTCAGCACACACACACCAATATGTAAAGGCTTCTTACAATTATGGAGTACAACAGCAAATGCAGTATTACACAAGTGTTCAAATTGCGTGTTTAGACTGCTGCACACATTTACGATAGGTAGGAACCCATGAACCTTGCTATATATACAGTCCTACTCACATTAATTGTTCCATAAACGTTGATAACACATTCAATCTGTAGTCTGTCCAGTAACTAAAGTCAGTTATTTCTCAGTATGTGCATTCCTGCAAACACAGATACTGAGTGACTGCACTAAATTTAATTAACAGTGCTCTTATTCTGATCTGTAAAATGAATTGAAAACATTGTTTCAGCAGGTTTGGTGGATGAAGTGGAAGGGATATTTGACTGTGAAGACAAACAACTGAGATGAGATTATGAAGTATAACGAACGATGGAGAACGCAAACTTTCTGTATGACTGCTTCTGCAATAATAATTATACTTTTTGTTTTGATAACTACCACCGGATTATGTAGGTATAAGTGCCAGAAAATATAGGTGTTATTGAATACTTAAACAATATTTGTCGATTAAAAAGTTATTCTATGTTAAAACTGTGAGGTTATATAAACCAGGGAATTATATATATATATATATATATATATATATATATATATTGTTATTTAGTTGAAATACAGTCCAGTGGACAAACCATATTTTGTTTTTGTTATTCCTAAATCGTCATTTTAGTGCCTGCGTTGTAACGAGTAATTAAAAATAAGTACAACGAACCAGTTTAATTAACGAAGCATTTGTGAAAAAGGGAAAAGACGAAAATCGGCTTTTCTGTTCCTTGCAAAGTGACCCTTTTACCGGTTCTTTTTGTGAAGGTTTCACACTTCAGCTTTTTAGAAGCAATATGTGTAAGGCTCAAAACCACATCTTACAAAAAATGTGAAGAATGCTGCTTTATTTTCGGAAGCGTTATAAATATGTCAAATTACCAAATATTAGAATCAAAGACGCCGAAATGGAAACACCATCCAGAAGTGTACGACACTCGTGCCAAAAACTAGTCAAGCTACGACAAGGTAGAATCAAAGAGACGGATCTGGAAATTCAAACACCTTCCGTACTATACACGAGTTGTCCATTCCTAATATGACTTACGCGACCTGGTTCTATACTTCATATTCGAGATTATGTGATCGTGTTACAAAATCATAGTGAAGTAGAGGATATAATAATTAATAATAATAATAATAATAATAATAATAATAATAATAATAATAATAATAATAATAATAATAATAATAATAATAATAATAATAATAATAATAATAATAATAATAATAATAATAATAATAATAATAATAATAATAATAATAATAATAATAATAATAATAATAATAATAATAATAATAATAATAATAATAATAATAATAATAATAATAATAATAATAATAATAATAATAATAATAATAATAATAATAATAATAATAATAATAATAATAATAATAATAATAATAATAATAATAATAATAATAATAATAATAATAATAATAATAATAATAATAATAATAATAATAATAATAATAATAATAATAATAATAATAATAATAATAATAATAATAATAATAATAATAATAATAATAATAATAATAATAATAATAATAATAATAATAATAATAATAATAATAATAATAATAATAATAATAATAATAATAGTAATAATAATAATAATAATAATAATAATAATAATAATAATAATAATAATAATAATAATAATAATAATAATAATGATAATGATAATGATAATGATAATGATAATAATAATAATAATAATAATAATAATAATAATAATAATAATAATAATAATAATAATAATAATAATAATAATAATAATAATAATAATAATAATAATAATAATAATAATAATAATAATAATAATAATAATAATAATAATAATAATAATAATAATAATAATAATAATAATAATAATAATAATAATAATAATAATAATAATAATAATAATAATAATAATAATAATAATAATAATAATGTAATCAAGGTCTCTGAATATTTAATGCAGTGTTTTGTTCAAATGGGTTTCTTACGCTATAACGCCGGTGAAACTATTAAGATATAATACAATTATAGTAAAGTTAATTGTCAAGCTAATTCAATTTTGACACCCTCTAACACGGAGAACAACACTATAAGATCAGGATGTCAGCCGGGGTTCATATGCGCCAGATCGCACTTATGCGCCGCTAGAGAACGCGGAGCACGTATGTAGGTGTAGATAGGGAGTGAGTCTGAATTTTAAGGAGTACAAAATTTAACTGACAGTAATCATGGAATGCGTGGAAAAATCTCCAAATAGACTTTTAAAGGCAATTTCAATATTTTGAGAAATTAAATCTTAATTGGAGCTACTCTGTCGCCTGCTTGCTGCAAATATAGACAGTGTACCACCATTATTGCAGTTGGAGGTTATTAATATTGTAAATTGGACGCCTGTACGTAATTGCGTTTTACAAATCCTTGAGCAATGTATAATATCCGAATATTTACAAATTTCCACCTCACATTATGGTAATGTTTGCCAGCTTTTACAGATGTGAACAGAAACCAAGAATAAGGCCAAGTGTCCGATAAGAACATGGTGGCTTTATTACACTTGCTTGTTCTGGTAATATGTCATCAGGTGTAACGAAGCTGGTGTGGAAAAAGTATTTTATAAGAGCAGCACTGCAGCTAGAGACTTACTGTGCTACAATATTACTCGTATTTATATTACCTAACAGATCGAGTCCAAGTTAGGGGATCGGAGAGTTAAGAAGGCTATGGGATTTGAAGAGATTAATTGTGGCTGTAAACAGTGCCTTTAGGAATGGTTAATTTCGTGTGGCAGTAAGAGAATATTTGTTTATTAATTTAATGAAGTTTTTTATGAAATGTTTTTTACCCACGGAAAGAAAACTAAGGAAGTGAGCATCGAAAGTAATAGAACAAGCGTATATACTGAACTCGACAAGAAAAAGTATGCAAATGACTGTGCACCACGTGTTTTGGTAATCACTAAACTGGTATAATATTAGCTTTGTAAAGTTACAAGTTCCACACAGGAATACCAATTTAAAGTTGAAGTGTTAAGTCTGCAGCGGGTAGAAGAAGGTCATGTCCAAGCAGCTCTATTAACGAGTGTAAGCAGAAACAGAGTGGCATTTTGAGTGGATATAGGGACATATAGAAGCAGAATTGGCCTATATGGAAGCCGAAATTTAAGGGATAAGAAAGTGTTTTGAAATAAAGAGGAAATTAAAAACTTAATTATAATGTTAAATGTTGCGCTGACGTTATTGGTAATAGGAGGCATTGAAACGAACTCAGATGAAGATGAGGAGCAAAGTCCACTGGAGAAGCTAATTAAGGTGATGGAAGGAATGGAAGACCGTTTATGTAATTAAATGAATTCGACGACGAAAGAAATCAAATAAGAGATCTACGGATTGAATACAGAAATGGGATGTCTCAAAAGCAGAATAAATAAGTTGGAGCGGTCATCTAGGAAAACGAATCTGGTTATCTCGGGACTAGAGGAAAGAGGAAGGATGGGGCCAGTCCAAGAAGTGATAAAAGTGTTAGGAACAAAGCTGGAAATAAAACTGCATGGATAGGAAGTAGCGGATGCATACCGCATCGGGAAACGACATGGAAGAAGACTGATTATCGCCAGATTTACTACGATGGAGTTGGTCTGGTGTTGAGCCCAACTAAATTGCTAAAAGAGACGCAGATATTTATTAAATTTATTAATAGCATTTATCAGAGAAACAAGGAACACTCAAATTTCAACTAAGGCAACAAATGAAAAAAGTCAGAGCCGAATGTAGATAAGCTTAAATCCGTAATTTTCACCTATGGATAGATGGAAGACCAGCACGTGATAGGTAAAGTGGAAGAAAGGATAATAAAGTGGGAGAGGAGGAAATGAATGGGTGAATTATGAGAATGTCGTACGACTTTTCGGGGGAAGCGGTCAGACCAAGGATTGACTATGCCAGAGTGGTAACGTAGGCACTGTAAGTGTAAACCTACCCTCCCTCTCGACCCCACCACTTTTTGGACCCAGGTACACAGAACCAACTAAACCGGTTATACTCGCGTGCCATCTTGTTATTTCAGTGGTGGATTCCTTCCTGTGCAACTGAGTGAACGACGAATGTTTAATTGGGACTCCGAGAACAGGTACTTTTTTGTGCTTCACGATAGTCAAACAGAGTGTTTGGTATGTCCTACTAACATAAGCTACATTACAAACATCACCCTAAGGAGGCATTTCAATGTTGGCGCCCATAGCGAAGACAAATTTTCAGGTGAGGCACAGAGGAAAGTTTTGGAAGATGTAAAAGAAACATGCAGGTAAAAGCAGCTCAGCTTTACTTCAGACACAGAGAGCAATAAATGCTCTGCGTGCCAGCTACAGAATCGCACATCATATTCCTATAACATCCCAACTATTTTCTGATGGAGAGTATATTAAAACATGTTTGCATATCACAGTAGAAGAGCTTTGTCCAACACCATAAGAAGCCTTTGAAGCTGTCAGTTTGTCACGATCTACTATTACTAACAGAATTGTTGAGCTAGGAAAACACTTGTAGAAACAGTTAATAGATAAATTGAAGAAACTTGCATTTTCCTTGCCATTGACGAAACAGTAATATTAAAATTACGTCACAAATTGGTGTATCTGTTAGAGGTGTAGATGTAGAATTATCTGTGATGGAGGAGTTATTGACCGTTTATCCAAAGAAAGATCATACGTGCGGTGAATATATTTTTGAAGCAGTAGGGAAGATAGTCTCAAAGTTCGGTCTTCAATGGGCGAAGTTGATCTGCGTAGCTACAGACAGGGATCCAAAAATGGTGAGAACTTAAACAGGTCTAATAGAGAGACTCCGAAAATTTCTTCCTCAAAATAGATTTTCCTTTCATAATACTATAGCCTTGCATTACATTATTCACCGAGAAGTACTCTGTGCGAAGTCAGTTACTTTTAATAAAGTTATGTCTTTCTGCAATAAAAGTGTAAATCTAATCAGAGCTCATCCATTGCGACACAGACAGTTTCAAGAATTTTTCACAATTCAGGCTCCAAATATTTCAATTTTCCCTACTACTGCCAAGTACGGTGGCTAAGCAGAGGCAAGATATTGCAAAGAATGTCAGACCTGCGGAATGAAATTCACATTTTCCTAACAACTAAAGATATTACGGTTCCGGAACTTAAAGATGATATTTTTATTTGTGATTTGGCTGTTCTACGGATTAATCTTAGTTTACAAGGTAAACACAACACTTTTGTAACAGTTCACAGGTTGTACATAGGCATTCATGCATAAATTAATAATGTGGCAATGGCAAATAGAACAGAACAAGCAATACCATTTTCCAACTTTAAAATAGGTTATGAAGGATATACTGCATACTACGAAACAATACGTTACTGTATTAGAGGAGTTACTAGCAATGTTGTTAGTGAAATTTGTAGATGTGCGAGCTTTGGACAACGACTGTAAGCTTTTCGAAAATCCATTTACATATGATCCTTTGTAGGCCCCAGGTGAACTTCAATTGGAACTAATTAACCTTCAAAGCAAACACATCATTGCGTAGTTCAGAAACAAATTGTTTGAATTTGTACAAATAACTACTGAAGAGAATTCCCAAGCTGCGTCTGTTTGAAACAAATTACTAGCCGTGTTTGGTACTACTTAACAATGTGAACAGCTGTTTAGCATAATACAATGGAACAAGAGCCGGCAACCAGTACTATTTCAGTTAAACATCTTCAAAGTGTTCTGCGCCTAAGTTCATCTAGTTTGCAGCCGGACATTGAAACACTAATATTCAAAAAGAAATCAGCAAGGATACCAGTCGTGTAATTTAAGGTAGTAGCATTATGACTACGTAAGTAACAACGCACAATGTAGAAAATTTCAATGCACTTTTAGATAAATTGTGATGTTTATTTTTAAGAATTTGGTATAGGAACTACCTAAATGTCTTTAGCGGAATAAAGGAAATATTTATCACAGCATAACAACTGTTGTATAATAAAACAGAACGACGGTAATAAATGTTACTTCTGTACAACTTCTTTTGTCAGCTAAAGGTTTGCCTATAGTCAGTTATCTGATGAGAGAGCGGTTTCTCACACTTGCCAATGTGAGCCGTCTAGCATTGTCACTACCTCCTTCACTCGTATTCTCTAAAAACCAGAATGACCGCTCCTATGCCTCACGTCACCTGTCTGTTTACCTGTCGAGTAGAAGGAAGAGGGAAGAGGTGGTTCTTGGGGTAAAGCATTTCGCACTTCGGGTGCTAATCTTACCGGACCTGGACTATGCTTTGGAAGTGCTAAGTCAAGAAATGGAACGTGCAGAAAAGGGGGAGTGACCGAGGTCAACAACCGGCTGAATTAATGACATCACAGCAGAAGACAATCTCAGCTGATGAGGGGATGATGCAAGGTGGCGGGCAGCTAGTGCACCAAGATACTGAAGAGCACAATGACTTGAGTATTAAGCTAAGCATTCTATCAACACCTAGGTGGCACTTGCTTGAAATTGAAAGGCCGATGGTGAATAAAGATGTGAACAGATACGGAGAAAGGCAAGAGGTGGAAAAGTTGGACATTGGCAATATTGATGTTGTTCTTGAAACTATAGAAAGTTCAAGGATTTCAGATTCAGGGTGTGTTCGCAATAGGATGAGGCAGCGGCAAGAGGGTTGTAAAGATAGTTTTGGAATTTTGAGGGCCTACTGAGAGGTTTCAGTATGGAGTACATCAAAGATATAACACAAAACATCGAGATTCTAGCTGTAGTTGAAGCTTAGATAGATGATATAATGCAAGTAGGCATGACAGGGTTCACATTTGGAAGTAAATCAGGAAAGACAGGGAAGTGAAAGATAAGAGCATCTGGGAGCTTGACTTGACTCGACTATAGTAAGGAAAGATCTGGGTCTAATTGCCCTGTATACGGAAAATTTATAAGTTTATGGTATTGCTTTCTGTCTTAATCGTTTTAATCAGATAACCCTGCATAATTTAAAAGAGGCAGTAGGTTATTAATTAAATTGTTTGGAGGAAGATCATCTTCTGGTTTAGCTATTCCCAGTAGTTTGTATCTTTTCCTACCTATAACTTCACAACTGAGTATAATAAGAGAGGCAGTTTCTTCCTCTGAGTTACATAATCTACTTGCTGATGGTTCGTTAAAAATACCCATTGTATGCTGATGTTTCCTGAGCTTACAGTGCCCTATCATTGCCCCTGTTATCTGGTTTATTTGGGATCTGTTAAGCTTGCGTATATGTTTAGTAAGCGAGGAGGACATTCTACTCCTCATTATCTTACTGTGTCTGGATCCCTCCGTACGTTCCCACTTTTTTGTGGTTGATCTTTATCCACTCATCAATGGTTTTGCCTATAGTACTTATAGGGGTGCAAAACACTGGCTCAGAACCAGTAAATGATGTTGCAGAGCTTCTAAGGCATCTGCTTTTTCGTTACCTAAAATACTTTTATGCCATGGCACCATCCAAGAGCTATCCTGTTGGGTTTTGCCAGTTTTGTTAGGTTTTCTAGGTAGTTCCAGAGTAACTTTGAGGTTAGCTGATAGCTTGCAAGTGCTTTTAATGCTGCCTATCAGAGAATATCCAGATGCGGTTTCCTTTATAGCACCTTCTTAGATTCTCCCTGACACATGTTTCAATTGTAAATACTTCTGTTTGGAACACACTGGTATTGCTCCTCAGAGGGGCACAAATGTCACACTGTGGGGCTTCCCCTGTACTCCAGCTCCTGATCCACCGTCTCTCTTGTAGCCATCCGTATACCAGATCAGGCTTCCTACTGAACAGTGCATTTGTTTTGACTCCATTCTAACACAATATTGAATAGTTTGTCAAAACTTAATATTGGTGCCATATAATCGCTTCCAATCTGAAGTTGAGATTTTTTATTATCTCATTAATTATAGTATGTCCCTTATTGTTCGGGGTTTTGCAGTTATTGTTTAGGTTCAGGTGATATGGTGCATTTCCTTTGATATAAATATCAATGGGTGGAAAATTAAGGAGGACTTCCATTGCGGCTGAGGGGGGGGGGGGCTTCTCATAGTCCACGTTATGCACAGCAAGGCTAATCTTTTGACGCTGCCGAGTATTTTAACTGCCTGTTTGTGACACACTTTGGGCCACCATACTAGTGAACCGTACGTAATTATGGGTCTCACGATTGCTTTGTATATCCAAATAACCATCTTTGGTTTGAGTATCCATGGTTTCCCAAAAGTTCTTTTGGCTACCATTAAAGCCAAATTACCTTTGTTAGTTATCTTTTTGCATATGTAGGTTCCATGTAAGTTAGCTATTAAAGTTAAGCCCTGGTACTGAACATTAGATTTTTTACTGCAATACCTCATCAAAAAGAACTGGAGTTTTAAAACCTTGCATTTTCTTTTTATGTGTGAAAGGGATAAGACGTGTTGTGTTGGTAGGGTTTACGCATAAGTTTACTTCCTTACACAACTTTTCTACAAGCTTCAGACCTTTACTCATAAACTCCGTAACAACCCTGGTATACTTGCCCAGGATTATTATGTCAATGTCATCAGTATATCCTTGGGTATAATACCCCTGTTCCTTCAGGTTATCTAAAAGATCGTCCATCACCAAATCCCACAAACGTGGGGATATAGCCCCTACCTAAGGGCATCTCTTGGCCACCGATACCTCCAGGTTTTCTCGGAACACATCAATGATAATTTTCCTAGTCTCCAGCATGGTTTTGATGTATCTAAAACAGGTGTCATTTACCCCTGCTTTCTTGCTGCTATGATAATAGCATCTCTGGATATATCATCAAATGCTGTTTCTCTCTCTCTCTGTCTCTCTCTCTCTCTCTCTCTCTCTCTCTCTCTCTCTCTCTCTCTCTCTCTCTCTCTCTCTCTCTCTCTCTCTCTCTCTCTCTCTCTCTCTCTCTCTAGAAACGCACCCAGAGCAATGTTTTTATAATTCAGTGAGTCTTCTATTCGCTTGGTCATTTGATGAATAGCTTTTCACACATGATTTTTCCTGTTGATAGGCATGTTGGTTTGGGTTCAATGGCTTACCTTTCAGATAATTTTCCCTAACACGCTTATTAATACGGTTTTCCATCATTTTAAAAATAAATTATGTTATAATAATTGGTCTATGTGACAGCCTGGTTGATAACTGGACCAGGTGTAGGTACAAAGACCACTTATACCAACCTCCATACTGTCTGGGGGCTTGGGGTTGTTTATAATAAATTATGTATAAGCAAAAACAATATTAAAATTTCTAATTTAGATGGAGTGATGTGAATGACTGTAAAGGAATGGGACATGTGTTCTGGAATGTTGTACAGCCCTCAAAAGAGCTCTGACTTTTATAATCCCCTTCTCTTCTGAGAGATAGAATTAGAGATGGTCGAATTTTTTTATAGTGGGTGATTCAAATGCGTGAAGTAGGAGCAGTTGCCTTAGTGAGAGTGACGTACATGGACACGAGAAGATATTTTATAGTAGAATTAGCAAAGACAAAATTGTAAATGTAGAAGTACTGGAGTTGATTGAATTTTGTAAGAATCCAAACGGTCATATTAAATGGGTATTGGGGGAAGATAAAGCCGGGGAATACACCTGTGTAAGTGTTGTAGCGCAGAGTGTTGTAGACTATGCTGTGTGCAGTGAAGAGTAATTACTTAAGATAACTAATTTTAAGATCTCCATTGTGCATAGAAATAGTGTGCATTTTCCAGGAAAATTGTTCTGCGTATTGAGATAGGGGGTGAGGAAGTGCCCAGTGAGAAAGAAAATAACTGTGTGGTAAAATTGGAGAGCTAGAAGTGGAATAATGAGAAGCAGGAAAAGTTTTATGAAGTGATTGGGTTTAAAATGGAAACTGTGTGTATGCATGGGATGGACGGTATGGTAAATCAGGCAAGAGTAGTGGAAGCGCTGGATATCCATATATTTGTAATGAAATAGGCAGGAAGGAATATGAGAAGGACAAGCTGGAAGGAGAATAACATAAACAATTAGTTTAATGGGGAATGTAGAAGTATGAGTAATGTTGTGGGAAGGGCAGTAATCAGATTGAGGGGATGTAATGGAAGGGAAGAGAGGGAAGATATTATGCAACTTAAGGAGGTATGTAAACTGTTGGTCGAATAGGAAAAAGGAAAATGTGGGAGGGATAGAACACGTGAAACAGACTAAAATAATTTCGAGAGGGGTTACTCAAGTATGAAAGGTAGTTAGAAAGTGTACAAGCAAACGAGTTAAAAAAAAACGATAATTAAACCAACTGAGTGATTGAGTCATTTTGTTCAATTGTTTGAAAGAGAACAGGGGATTGTAGAAAAAGTGGATCTTGAGTTGGATTGTGATTATATAGATGAGTTGGACAAACCATTCTCAAATAAGGAGGTCTTGAAACAGGTGGGAAGTTTTAAAAGGAAAGTAGCAGTAGGGACAAATCGCCTGCCAGTGTAATTCCTGTGAGGAAGGGGCAGATTGAAGTGCATGACTAGGCTACTGAATGGTATGAAGGAGAATAAAACAATACCAAAGAGATGGAGATAGACTATAATTCAGCCCATACATAAAACGAAAGCGACCAGGGAAACTAGAGAGGGAGATCATTATTATCAAGTATGGGGAAAATCTTTACCGCAATTTTGGCGGAAAGGATACATACCTAAACAGAGGCTAACCACAGATTATCTGCATTTCAATCGGGTCTTAGGAAAGCCCGTCGAACAGTTCACAACGTAATAATTATTAAAACACTGCTTTTCAAATATATACAGGCGAAAACAGCAAGGATGAATGCTGTATTCATAGGTTTTGAGAAAGCGTATGATCAAATAATAAGGGAGGACTTGTGGTATAAACTTGAGGTGCAAGGAATTAAAGAAAAGGGATGGTATAGCTATTAATTGAATTATATCAGGAGAATACGTCTTTATCAGATGTGGGGAAGAAGAGGAAGCTGCTGAAGTAAATGAGGAAAACGTTCTTAGATATGTATGTAAATTGAGTCCTATTCTGTTTAATATATTTATAGATGACATCATGGCCAGTTTAATTTCAGCAAATAAACACATGCCAAATATAGAAAACGGGGAAATCCCAAGCTTGTTGTATGCAGAGGACATAACCTTAAGGTCGGTAACTGAAATTGTTTTGACTTATGGAATAAATGAGATGGAGGGATGTTACAAGATCTGGGGTCTTAAAGAGGACTAAAATAAAGCTAAAATAATAATTTTTAAAACAGGAAACCAATTAAAATATTCTAGAATGATCTATGGGAGCAAAAAAATTCAAGTGGTGCACGAGTACATCTATTTCGGAATCAAATTAAGCAGGAAAGGGGATTGGGAGCAGCAGAAAAAGTGGGCATTAGCTAAAGCACATGAGTACTAGGTTTACCAAGAAAATGCTTATATATGGCATCAGGGCTGAAGGTATCGCGGTTAAAAAGGCTGTATTGAACCTTTGTGGTGTCAAGGGGAGGGTATGGAGTAGAAATATGAGGGTTGATAATGGATGGATAAAATTGGATCTTATATTAAGAGCATATTCTAAAATTATGTTGCAGAATTCTGCTAATGTAGGAGTAATTTTAGAAATGGTAAAAAAGTAACATGAAAGGAATTTTGAAGGAAAACGCTTCTGCTATACCTCTTCGATGCTCACTCCTTAACTTGATAGGGATAAAACAGTTAATATAATTAACTAGGAACCATTTACTAGTTACTGTTTGCAGTTTCCATATGTTACTCACCTGGAACAAGTTTATTAATAAGCTCCAGCAGTTGGCGGCACAATGCAATTTTAGCTTGCACCTCTTGGTTTGAGATTCCAGGAAGCCCATATTCATTGTTCTGTCCATACAGCTGGGCTAACGCTAGACGAACATCCGTAAGATAATAGTGATTGGGATGCAAAGTCTTAACAGAGTAGCTTGAAATAAAACGCTCACAAGCTTCTGGATCACCTTTCTCCAGAGAAGAAAGTTCTTCACCAACATTTCTCAAAACTTCCAAAACTTGATATGCTTCAACCTTTTGGTTACAACGCCCGCATATCCAATTTGAATCTTCTCTTAGAGGCTCCACTGGGAGTAAATAGCCTTCACAGTTGCTGCACACAAAAAGTTTAAGTTCAAGGTTATTGTGTAGAGTTTAGAAAGCTAATATAATTTACACTTATTAAAGGCTCTGTAGGAAAACATCTGAACTACCTTTCATTACAAAACAGTTTATGGCTGAATGCATTAAATTATTTCTTGTTTTATATAATTTAAAATGTTTGTTTTATTCCTCTACTTCAATTAAATGAACAAAGAAGTTATTCAGACTTCCTAAGTAAAAAGAAAAATAGTAATATAGTAACATAGATTTTCCAGACAAGAGAACTCGAACACGTTTTACTGTTTTTAGGGGCTTTAATTCTAATTATTTTCTCTTCTTAAATTAATATAAATATGCTGCTACTTCCTTAAATATATGTGCAAGCGAAGAATCCGAAGTTCTTATTGGCAATACGTTGGATATCTCTAGAAATATAGTTTCAATTCTGATGTCGTGGTGTATACATACGTTATTTCTAGAGCGGAGAGACATCAAACAAGTTATATAATCTACATGAGCTTTAACCTTGTTTATACACTGTCAAGTTTTAAAATTTAAATACTTTGAAAATATGTTTTTATAGTTATTTTTTACTGCATCGTCAGTTATTTCCGGACGTTCAATTAATTCCCTGCCAATCAGTTTCATTTAATAAGGTGCTAGTATTTGTAATTTTTCAGGTTCTCTAACACACAGGGTGGTTAGATAAATATTACATATCCCTAGTATACGTTCTATGCCATCCATGAAACAAACGTTGAAGATCACACCAAATTTTTTAGGCCACATCCTACCAAGGTAATGTGGCAAAAATATTGACTGACAGGAAAATTGAACGTAGGAAACTTTTCCTTTCCTGAAATTTTAAAACCTGTAAGTATATGGTATCATATTCAGTGTTTAGAATAGAAAACGGAATTGAGGTTTACATTTTATGCGAATTCCGATATCATCGAAAATAAATATGTGGTGATGCAACTTAAGAGATACTTGCCAGTAGATGAATCCCCTTAATGGGAGTAACATACGTATTGGAGTACGGAGTAGTAAAAATGGAAGCTTGCAGTACGTAAGAGATACATGCCACTTTCACGTTAGAAAACATAAGGATAATACAAATTGAACATTCCAAAATAGCCAATATCATAGAAAAGTTGACCAGCTATACGAGGATACTGTATATATCAAAGAGGTCTTACCCAATATGGACAAATTGAATTTACGATACAGATATTATTAGAGATTAATATCTATAAAATGATGTGTTTTAATGAAAATCTCTAACAAGCAGCTTGCACAAAATAGGAAACTTATTCTTTTTCATGCAAACAATAGCTTGTAATATCATATCGGATTCTCCCATCCTTAAACTTTGTTCCAAAAAATGAAGTATCGTCTCAAACACTCTTACACTCTTACACGTTTGATATAACACATTGCCTTTCAGGGTCCAGGGGACATCAAATGATGCGAAATCTCAAAACCGGTATTCTCAGATATACTATATACTTTCTTTTGTCTTTTTAAAAGACTTTTTTGTCAGTAATAAAAAGCAACTAGTTTGCAAGAAACTATATACCCACACTCAGCGTAAAAATTGAAATCCGCAGATATCCTGTTATATATTGTAGCGTAGGACCTGCAGTAATAGGGCCTGTATTAGTTTCTTGCCTGTGGGGGAGGGAGAAGTACATAGATGTGTGTAATAAGTCAGGGCGAGAAGGATTTGCCTGGGCAAGGACAGGAGTTAGAAATTCGAAAGGTATTAGATATGATGAGGATACAGGGAAATGCCCAATGTGTGGAGAAGGGGATACAGATTGGCATAGTATACTTTATTGCAAACAAACAAAGATATGGAGAGAACAAATTTGGCAACAAGTCTGGGACAGTTTTAGGGATAGGAGGAGAGTTATTAATAATAAAGAAAATGTTATTGGTAAAAGGAGAAAAGAATGTAAGAAATATAGGTGAATATCTGGGGAAGGTTAGAGAGAAATGGTTAAGATTGATGAAGAATAACTAGCAATTAAGGGCTGGAAAACTAGAAAGAGGGATACAAGGGCGAGGAGGGTCATCAATACACAAAAAACCAGGGGCTATGTGTATCGAGACCGAGCCTTGGGGCAAGCAGGCAGAAAGGGTATGTTAGATGTGAATAAGTAATTTTGTTATTGTGTGAAAGAAATATTACAAATGCCAATGTATCAATGAAATTTTATGTAGTTTCTTGCGGTAGAATGTCTAAATTGGCAGGAGTCAATGCCTTCTCTAATTTAAGACCTGGATGTGTCATTGCTGAGGCCTGTAGATAATACAGGATAATCAGTTTTATAAGGCTTATAAGCATTTTCGCGCTGAAAGAAGCATGCATACATTTATATATTTACATGTCCGTATTAAAAATTATTCTGTGTTAGTATGTTAGTGGAAAACATGCATTGCGTAGTTTTTAATGGCGTAATATGCTTTATACTTTCTCAATGCGAATACATATCTGCAATTTACTTTTTCGCCTGTGATTAATACTGAATTATCTTGTTTAATAATGCAGTGGCTTTTAAAGTGATACTGGATGTGTATTTTATTATTTTCCTCGTCAGAATAGCACTCAGAGATTCGCAATAATTAACCTTGCTGCCAGTACCAATGTTATTAGGTACCTCGGTACCTAATAATACAATTAAGTTTTATGGTTTTCTGTTTTAAGGAATTCTTGTTCATATCTCTCAGAAATTGAGCACTGAAATATCCTGAATATAGATGCCATTTTATCGTACATGAACTGTGACAGTCACTTCATCGCTCTCCTGTTGATTACCCTTAACTAAGCACTAACTTCATGATTTTGAATAACAAAATCCATTCCCTGTTCACATCAATATCTTTTCCTACGGCTTTTCTCTGTTACCTTTTTCACTTAATGTAGACTTGCGACTTTTTATTTCTGGATATTAGAGACGTTATGGGTGTTAAAGATGTTATAAAAGTTCGCTTTGTTATTGCAGGCTCTTGCGAGTTTGAAAGCCGACTTTATAGTATATTATAGCTTTCACATAGGTTTTATTTAGCATAAATTACACATTTGTGACCGTTGAGCACTTTCACCCTGTCTGATAATGCTTAAATGCACGAGTTAATTGGAGAATTTAATGTCATAACGGCACGTTGGCAATGGTAGCTCAAAGCTTCAGAGCAACCCTACGGAGAAAGGAGATCCGTGGTTCAAACTCCGGCTATGGCACTGAATTTTTCAGTGTGACTCTATCTATTCAAATCCTAGCCAACACACAGCTAGTGTTTAAAAATGATTAAATTTTCAACTAATAACCTAATAGTGGTAACTATAAGGCCTGGGACTTAAGTACTTATAGAATTATTAAGTTGCCACAAGGTGCGTATCTCATTGTATGTGAGAGCCCCAGCAGTTTACCGGGAAACACATGAGTCATTTGGAGAATTTAATGTCATGACGGCATGTTGGCCATGGTAGCTCAAAGGTTAAGGGCAACCAGAGGGAGACCGGGAGATCCGTGTTTCAAGTACCGACCATGCCTTTGAATTTTTCAGTCTGACTTTATCTATTTAAATGCACAGATTTCGAATTACTATCAGATCTGAGGGTTTAACAAATTTGTCTAAACCAGGGTGGGGCAAGGAAAGTACAGTGGAATATCGCATCTTTTCTATAAGCTGCTGGGCAAAACATTAACAGAATGCGCCCATAACAAGGTATTGGTTGTATATTTAATAGACTTTCCATTAAGGAATTTTACCTGCTCTTCTAGGAATTTAGTTTTGAAATATTCTGTCTAGTCCTCATTCTTTCCTCATCACATTGTTTTAAAATGTAGGCGGCTTGAAGTAGTTCACGCTGCGTTTCATCATTTGATATTGCCAACCAATTCAGAATATGCAAAAGTCTATAACATTTTGGACCATTTATCCAGGTATTCTTTCTTTATTAAGGACTCATTTGAACTATGATTGGATGTTACAGTTACTACCTGTAGAATTTGAACAAGAAAATTGGAGTTAATTTTTAAAGCTGGTACAAAATTTTTAATATCTTCAGTATCAATTTAAAAAAATACATTCCTTTCCTTATAATGACTGTGAATTTAATGCCCTTAATTCTATTTTTAAAGCTCTGAGAAATTTTTTTGTCATTTTCCAGCCATTTACGAAATGCTCCTGCATTTCTTTCCAAATTTCCCCTCTTGCTTCTTCTGGAACCTTACGCTTGCGAGGTGATTCTGAAGTCAGTTATGCTGGTAAATTAGGAAACATTGTGGGGCATATCTGTTCAGTAAATTTATGAATTGTTCCGGCCACTAGAAGAACACTCCCATCACTTCACGTGGCAGCAAATTCCTTTACTATTTGCTATTAAGAAAAACGTTTAATACATACCAGGCAACACCTGGTGCATAATTATCCCTGTGATTAGTACGTAGAGTAACCGTACCTCCATAAAGTCCCTATCAAATTGGGAAGATTCCAGTAGGCGAGCCGTCCAGCCGTCACACGCCGTCACGGTTGCGCGAAAGTCAGTGTATTGTTGGTTACAGACCATATGTTACTGTACTCTCTGTGTGGTTGCGGGATGCGCGAAAGTTCGCTTAGAGGGATAAGCTGGTGACGTGTGGCAATGTCTGCATAAACAGAAATTAGCAGGTGAGATTGTTATTGTTTCTTACACGAGCGAAACACACGATGATTTGGATGTCATCACAGAGCTTCCATAATCCCCTTATATTAGTTCACCAATGTCACACGTCCTAGCACTCCAATTGAGCTGAATGGGACTCACTTCCAAGCTAAACTACTTTAAATGCAGGGACTTCATGGAAGTGGGGCTACTCTACCCACATTAGCCTCCTGTGTGGATACTTTGGAAACGCGAACACACAAATATACTTGTCACCACTTGTTTCACAGACACAGCACACAACCATTTCTAGGCATTTTGTACCGGAAACTTCGCTGTTCCGTAATATGTGTTTTGCTCATTTAATTAACTGGCAATTTTTTATTCACCCATTGTGAGACATGTGTATGGTAAGTTAATTAAAAACGTTTAGCCATTTCGGTGCGCGCAGGTTACCCCTTCAACTGCTTCGCTTCTTCCTGCTACAGCTGGTGATAGTTCGGAGCTTTCTTTTAAGACGTGCTCCAACGTTAAGCCTTATCGAAAGATAAACTAAATGGAGGAAATGATGCTCAAATGATTTCACGGCCCATAGAGTTTAGAGTTACCCGACATTCATCTTTCACGATAAGAGAACTACTCCCTCCCTAGTCCCGAGTTCGAATCTCGGTCAGGGTGAGTTACCTGGATAAGGTTTTTTCCGGGGTTTTCCCTTATCCTGAAAGACGAATGTCGGGTAACTCTAAGCTCTATGGACCCTGGGCTCATTTGAGCATCATTTCAACCATTCAATTCATCGTCCGATATGACTTAACGTTGGAGGACGTAAATTACAAACAAAACAAAAAAACAACAAAAAAAAACCAACTCCCTCCTAGCCTGGACGACGTGATTGGTGTCTGTTGGATTAAGCAGCCTCACCGGCACCTTTTCTCGGCACTCCAACAATGTCCTTGCTACACCGAAATCGTGCACAGTTGTCTTCTGATCCAGCATCAAGTTATTGTTCCGCTGGCCTTCCAGTCGCACCCTCACCACCACCTCTCTTTTGGCGGGGACAACCACCTCTTTCCTCAGGTTGCCCTGCAGATTCCAAGACGCTCTTCTCCATTGAAACGCAGGACCTTCCTGCCGAAGTCGACAGTTGCCTCTTGGCTCCTGAGGGCATCCAATCCCAGTATCACCTCCTCAGCCCCCTCCGCAATTGACACCCGCAGACGCACGGCACTCTCCGAGGGTCAACTGCAGCTGGGCCTCCCTCTGCATAGGCAAGGTATCGCCCGATGCCGTAACTAGCTGGTATGTTCAGCTCAGTTTTCTAGACGGTAAACTCCTTGCTGCGTCAGGTCTGATGATTGTCACGGCTGCCCCAATGTCCACAGGCACGCAGCACGGCTTCCCTCTCACCCAAAATTCCGCGATGAGGCTGCCATCCATCCGACGGCTGACGGTGCGCAGTGTCACTCGAGGGGATGATGGTGAAGGTGCCGACTAGCCCCTCACCACGCCGGACCTTACTCGTTTCTCCGGCTGTTCTCCCTGGTGTGGGCAGTGTCTCACCAGGTGTCCCAGCTGGCCACACGCCCAACACACACCACCAGGTCTTCGCCTGAGTCCCACTGCTGGTCTTTGGTCCTCATTGTAGCGGATACTACTTGTTCTCGAAGTTGGGGTAGCCGTCACTTTGGCCACCTCCATCCTCAATGCGGCCATTAATGCCTCGTGGATGGTCTGGTAGTCACCGAGCATTAGTCGATGACGTATCTCGACGTATCGTACCCTGTCAACGATGGTGTAGGCGGCTTCCCGGGATACGAACTCGGATGGGAGGTCGACTAATGCTATGCTGGCCAGCTGTATGATTGCCAGGGTGAACTCCTGCAGCGTCTCCCCTGGCTGCTGCGTCCTTGGCTTCAGTCGGCTGTGGTAGTCTGCAGATATGCAGTGGTTTCCGAAGCGGTTTTCCAAGGCCGCGTTCAGTACCTCTGTGGCCCGTCCCTGGAGGCTGGGTATTAGCTGTGCAGCCTCTTTTTCTGGCGACCACTTGTTGTGTTCTCCACTGTGTCGATTTGGCGGCGGAAGACTTCGAAAGTTGACGTGCCGTCAAACTTAGGTGGTTTGACCGGCGCGTCGGCCTTCAAATCCTTCAACCTTCTGCCGACTATGTCTTCCACCATTTCGTTCAGATACTTGGTGTTGCTGTGGGCCTTTCCCTCTAGATCGTTAACGTGGTTAGCCAGGTCTTCTACGCGCTCGTCCAACTCCGTGACGTCCTCCTTCACGCCTGCCAACTGTTCCTCAAATTTGGCGGCGAGGGCCTCGTTTGCAGCCTTAATTTCTTTGGCCAGGCTGTTGCTCACCGCTTTCATTTCCGTGGTTGTCTTCGCGGCCAGGTTGTAATTTACCGCTTCTCTCTTCACAGCGAGGGTGTTATTCGCTGTTCTCATTTCTTTCAGCTCTTGTAAAATCTTGGCCAATGCAGCTTCCATCGTCATGTTCCATTCCTGATACCAAATGTGACTTTGTGCTCCTTATTTCCTTAGAAAGACTCTTTGTACAGTCCTTTGTAGCAGCAGAATTACGTAATGTACACAAGTGCAACCTCCACGGTCGTCTGCCACACGTCCACACCGCTGCACACTCAATCCACAAGTCCATAGACAACTGCCTGCAAAAGCTCAAACCACGGCATTTACACCCGAAGAGCTGTTTCTCGAAAGCTGCCGAAGTTTCTCGAAAGGTGCCGAAGTCACATGATCTTTCATGGCGTAGCGAGAGCACAATGGAACCATGTCTCTTTCACTTTCGGCTAGCGAGCGCGTGGGCCCGGCTTGGGGCACTTTCTGTCTGTTTCGCAAGCGAAGTCCGTGGCTCAACAATGCCTGGCGACAATACAAATGCTGTTGCAATATACCTATTGGATATTCCTACTTGTATCATCCGTGATTTAATATATTCTTGCTTATATACTTGGGAGAGTTGAGATATTCAGAAACTGACGTGCAAGGTGTAGCTGCCCAAGTTATATAACAGCAGCGACACAGGTGCAATTAGCAGTAAATCAATGACAACAGCATTACAACTAGGGAAATTATAAATAAAATCCAGTTTAATAAAATTTAAAGGCAAGTTTTATCAACAGTGCTTCAGTAATGGGAGATGTCGTGTATTACTTTTAAGCAACAGATTATTTGAATGATGATGAATCTTTATAACGCTCGTATATTGATATAATAAATAAAACGTACATTTTAAAACATTCAGGATAAAATTTCACATCCACACAACCAAATACTAAAAAAGAGTATTACAAACTTTGTTACTATAAAACATAAAAATGCTACAGAAGGTGCTCAAATATAAATACTATTTCAGAAATTCCCTACATAATTTTAATACTATAAGGATTCATTTGTTTTAACAGGAATATTCATTTATTTTTTCATTCATTTTATCTGGTAATACTGTGAGTCACGTCTATAAAGTTATTGGAAATAAAACACCAACTTTGGAAATAAAAAGAAGACTGATTAGCATTTGTTGAAGAGTGGTATTTACAAAACAAAACGCTAATACATTTGATTAACTTCGACGCTGTGTACAGCAAATTCAAAATACAAGCTCTGAATCTGACTAAACATCAAGCTTAATGAGCATCGGGAGCAAATATATATTACAGCTTTGTTTAAATCTTAAAGCTTCATAGCTTTGACCACTAATGGGTAAACTGATAGATATTTAAATCATGCAGTTTGGGTCTTAAAACCCATATTAAGGTGAGTCTTCTGGTGGGTTTATCGGAAAACGCAAGTCAGTAGCTCAATTTGGTGTTATACTGCCATTGGGTCATGTTAACTCAATGGCTAACAGCAGCCCAAAGGAACAAAGATATCTGTGGCTCATCTCCTAACTATGGCATTGAACTTTTCAGTGTGGCTCTGACGTTCTGGAGCTTGTTTATACCCGGTTAGTATGAAAAGAATAACAGGGTATTAAGAGCTTCCAATCTTTCTAAGGAATCTTATCCCTCGCCATAAAGCCATCCATATCATCAAAGTGGTAGAGCACATGCATCGCAATTATTAGCATAGCCGCATTATACTTCTTACCTTCCCTGCGTTTAACGAGGAACTCGCAGGATCAATAATGAACATCAATGTGTGCCCTTTTTATATCTTCTGATCATAACAGAGACACAATGCTTTTAAAATATATAAACTTTACCTTATTCACATGCTAAAGAGCTGAGGAAGTCAAATATTTTGCTGCTACGAGGGCTGTTCAATAATGAAAGATCACAACTTTTTTTACAACATACCTCTCTTCATCCTCATAATTTTGAAGGTCCTTCTCAAAATAGTCTCCCCTGAATGCGATGCACTTGTCCCAGCGTTTCTTTTGGTCTTCAAAGACATGCTGGAAACAATTTTTGACAGATCCTTCAAAATCGCCTCCGCAGCCTTCACCACTGCTTCTGATGATGGATAATGCCCCCCACGAAGGCGTTTCTCCAAGCTAGTTAGGGAATAGAATTAAAACACATGGGGCTAAATCCGGACTATAGGGAGGCTGAGGGATGCACTTCACGTTCATTTTTGCAAGATATTCAGCAACAACATTGGCAATATGAAGCCCCGCATTATCGTGTGCAGCATCAAGTTTGCTTCACGGAAATGTGGTCTTCTGGGCCTGATATGGACTTTCAATGTTATCAGGACATCCCTGTAGTATTGTCCGGGTTACTGATGTGTGTGCAGGCACAACATGCTGATAAACCATTCCATGAATATCAAAGAATGAGATGACCATAAGTTTCCCAGCAGAAGCAACCACTTTTGCTTTTTGGGGGGTTGGTGATGAAGGAGATTTCCACACTGAGCTTTGCTGTTTGCTCTCAGGATCAAAATGATGTAACCATGTTTCATCAGCAGTCATTACTTTTGAAAGATTCTCCGGATCTTCCTCTAACATCAACTTTAACTGCATGTTACCTCCATTGCAGCGGAAGGCGATACTGAACATGTCTGAACTTGCCTGGTTCTCACAGGCGAGGGCCAGGAGTCCCAATAATGAAACTACTACGGCGTGCTTGTTTCACATTAAGCCAACAGAATATAATAAGATTGAATTTTAGTGCGAAAAATTATGACTGTAAAAATCATGATCATTGTTTATTGAACAGCCCTCGTATTATGAAGTACTAACAACTACATTTATAACCTGCCTAGCATTTACTATCTCCTCTATGGAATTTCAGAACTTATCCCCATCCACGCGTAGTCTGCTCTTAGGTACGGCGTTTTCATAAAATTTCAGGAAATTTCACTTTCCCTCTTTCTAAATACATTTGCCACGCTACGCAAGTAGCGTATAGTTGTGTATTATATCTTTGAAGCGTATTATTTGCACACTTCATTTCCCTTCACGGAACAAAAATATAAGCAGGAAATAAACATTCCAAAGCGAATATTAAGAGAAATTAAATATAAGAAATGCTGAGTACCACCATTTTTTTCATTAGTAACAGTTAAAGTGTTATCATTGGTAAAAGAAGCTGACATTCATTTCAGGCTTACTTTGGAGAGAATGTATACCAGAGTGGTGATGTTAAGTTATATAAAATATGACTTTACTTGACCCTTAACTGATTGGAATGAGCTTAATTTGTAGAATATGGAGAAAGAATGTAAGCTGACGTATTTCATAAATGAGGATCTGTGAAATCTTAGCATTAAAAATATAAACAATTAAACTTTACAAAGTTGAAGAATATTACATATTGACTATACTAAGTTAAATTATATTGCAAAAGTATCTCACCTGCTGAAACATCGTACAGCACTGAAATTAGTGTCGTACTCACTACGATCTGCACAACGAGAGCACTGGCAAGCAAAGAACTTTGTTTCCTGCAAGTGGTGACGACGATTTGCTGTCCCCCAGAGAGCATCCGTGTAGCATATAGAGAGATGCTGTCCTTTAGATACTGCTTCTGCCACTCTTACTACTAACGCACTTTCAGCAGTGAAGCTTTTAGAACAATTTGGTCGACATGAGTGCTCCAGAAGAGAGGCGTAGTCATACACAGCGATGTGTCCAGGCTCCGTTACTGGTACCTCATGACCATTCACCTAGAGGAGAATTTGTTCAAGAGAGCGCAAGAAAAAAGATTGTAACCACATAAAAACTAACCGAAACATAAACTACTTACTAAATAAGATTTTTTTTTTACCTGAAGCATGCCACACATGCGCAATATGACTTCCTCTGAGAAATCCTCTAGTTTGAAGAAGCTGCGAATGATCTTAGCTACTGTGGTGCGTTCCTTCTCGTAGTGTGGGGTTTTCTTTCTTGCAGTACAATGTGACTCTAGTGCTTGCAGCTTATCCCAAAGAGCCGGGTTTGCTTCTCGTTGGTACAAACAGCGCAGCACAGTAACACTTTGGTACAGTGGATGCGTTGTATTGAAGTTTCGCACCAACACCTGCACAAAAACAGCACTGAGTCATTTTAAGTGTCACGAATCCAAGCTTAACACATTGTTTTGTAACTTTCCCTATAGAAGGGGTCTATCTAAATATCAATTCAGAATTAGAAATTCAGATTCAGGATGAGTAATCAATGAACTGACTTAGGTGTGCAGTATTCATTACAAATGTTTATATTATCCAACCTCCTAAAACATTCACCGAATATAACCCGTAACACCATGAAGGGTACAATGTAGGGCTGAATACGGTAAACTTTAACCGCCTCTGTAGCGTCAGTGGCAGTTTGTCCGACTTACGTTCAAGGAGTCCCGAGTTCGAATCTCGGTCAGGGTGAGTTATTCGGATAAGGTTTTTTCTGGGAGTTTTCCTTATCCTGAAGGATGAATGTTGGGTAACTTTAAGCTCTATGGATCCTGGACTCATTTGAGTCTCATTTCACCCATTTCATTCATCGTCCGATATGACTTAACTTTGAGAGGGGGCGTAAATTTAAAAAGTGATACTATTTATCTATGTACATATTGAAATAACACACGGGGGAACCAAAACTTTATGAGACTCACATAGATACAGCCGAAGAGTTTTACAAACTCAATTACATATATCTCCATTGCAAAAATCAAATAAGCGTATATAACCTGCAATTAAAGCAAGTAAAACAATGGTCTTATGTAAGGCGCCACATATCGCAACAACCTAGTAAACCAAATAATTTTAGAAAGGTGTAGCCATAGAAAGTTGCCAAAGTTGTGTAAACCACCGGAGCCAAATAGCTACTAAACTTATAAACTTAGAGCATTCGTGTAAACAGAAAAGCCAAGCGAGAGCAGGATCTAAAGTTCAGGTAGTGAGGAAGGAACCCACTTTGAAAATTATGACACGAAGAGTGCCAACAGGGTGCGAAGAAAAATAAAAGTAAAAGAAGAAAAAAAAGAACCATTACGGCCTAGCTCCGGCAAACTGCGCACTAAAATGGTTTTCATATGTGAGAGGAATACCAAGTGTGCATGCACACTGATAATACGCACCTATTACATTAAAATATTCGGTCATCTGTATGTTGTAACGTCACATCTAAATCGGCAGTTATCTAATTTGGTGTAGGAATCTGTTATTATTTTGCACACGGCATATACGACTGAGGAGTATGAAAAGCACCAAGTTAATATGTCGTGTAACCTTGCTTTTTTATCTGAAAGTTTTATCGGAATACACGAGTTGGTTGTCTGGATTTCAACAATCTGGGTACACATCCATCAAACGCTGCATAGGTTTCAAACGCCCTAACAGCATGGGTATGTATCATTCAAATAAATCCCATTTTTAGAAATCATAACGTCATATTCCAGTCAATACTGCATAGATTTCACAGAAATGCGTTACACTCAAAGTACCCACAATCTGAACAGAGACTACATGGTAGGAGGATATGTGAGCTGTTAGGGAATATATTACTACACCAGGTGTGTCAGCCAACCCTACGGCATCCAGTTAATCAGTCCGCAACTGATATGCTAACATGAAAACATCGTGTCCCACAGTATCTAAGGAAATATTGTAAATTTAGCTTCGCACTTAGCGTGATGACTAATATGGTAAATATTATAATATCGCTTTTAGTGCATTTGGAATATAAGTCCGACGTTAACGAAGGATTGGTTTAACCAAAAATTGTACTGTGACAAGTAAACACATGTTTACTTGTTTCCCAAACTCTGTTGTTTCCATTGAGCTCGGTTGGAAATAAGAGTATCTCAGAACACAGCTGCTGTAAAGGTGGTTCGAATCACTTGGACGAATATGTTCTGCTTTTATGTGTTGGAATATCCCTAAGTAATGCTGGTTTAAGTTAACAAATATTGTATTAATAATGTCACTTTAATTTGCAATGTTTTAAATGCTTTCTGTTTTTCAAAGCTAATGTTTGGTGTTTCCCTTTGGTAAACCATAGTTAAGCAAGTGTTTAAACGTGACCAGCGTAGATTAGACTTTGCTGTGTTAAGGGTTATTCACATTTGAGCTGAGACAGCAACTGCGTCTCATATCACGTTACTTCTAGCCTGAAAGTTGTAATAGTAATCCTTGTTGGATAAAAATAGATGTATGTGGTAATAACTATTGCCTGCTCTTGATATGCTAAGGTGGAGTTGAATGCACAACCTTTTGTAACAATGTCCTCTTGTTTGGAATCGCTGGTGATCAGCAATTTTCGAGCGCGACTATCTTAAACTCATGCGCTTGTTGGTTAATTCATACCTGACTTTGCTGTTGCATGACAGTTCTGACTCTGTGTAACTTGGCTGCGGTTAATGGACCTAAATTAAAGGTAATGCGTTGCGAAGGCTCACTAGATCTTTAGGTTTCTGTGGATAAATTTGTGGATTTAACTGACCCTAGAGGAGAGAGTCAAGAGAGTTTAGATAATATGATTTGGCTGACCAGAGTCCTTTTCTTATCTTTCTATTCAATGACTAGAATGTACCGCATTTAGATGATTGCAAACGACTATCGGCCAGTAATATATAGTATTATTACGTTGAAACTGCATCCTTAATCACCCTTTAAATGAAACTCATAGTAGGAAGTGGAGCTCATTGTGCAGTAGCTCCAGGTATCGTGCTCCTGTTATATGCCCCTCGAAGAAACCTGATCCAACAAGATAACTATTCGGGATTCCGCGCCTGACACTCACTCCCCACTGCTGTTGGAAATCTGAATCCCTAATGCCCAATGATGATTTTCAACATTCCCAAAATGCTGTTATGGCGATATACGATCCAAATGTTGTGGAACATTAATTCTAATAAAACAGGATACTGAAGATGAAAATCATATTATTTAGTACTTGGCCCATTATCCATTAACAGAATATCACTTGAGCTTAGAAATATTTCCCTTGGAGTGCTTAGTGTAGATGCAAATAACTTGGATACATATCCGTACCACATCTATCTCACTAATGCTTACTTCTTGTTAAGCTGCGGATGTACTAACATGGAGATTACTTCGTATGACATTCGAAAAAGCATATTTAGTAGCAGTATCACTGATGCGTCTCTCACACATCGTCTTCCAAGTGATGATGTAGTTGCAGGTAAAAGTCATGATGACCGACTGAGGTGGTCCCGTGGAAAGGCGTAAAACTCGCATTTGTGGGTCGTGGGTTCGATCTCCGCGGATGAATTTCCTCACCAATGATATTTTCGAGGTATCCCGGCTTCATTGGTGGAATGCCTGGTAAGATAAATATACTTATCGAGTTACATGTACCTTCGTTTCACCTATTTTCTCAATTCACTTCACTTTCAATCTGCTTGAATAATCCGGAGTTGTAGAAGAGATCGGATTTCTTGGTCTTACATGACAGGGAATATGCTCTTTGCAAACCTATGTCTTCCGGATTGGGGCAGTCTTCGAGTTCTAGAATGCATAATCTTGGTAGATGGAGGGTAACCCGTTGTACCAGCTGCTTCTATGGATCCCGAATCTGTAAACTATCGAGAACGTGGCGTCTGGTGTGGTGTCTCTTAGCTCCGAACACCCTGCGTTTTCTCTCCACATACCCCTCCCGGGGTAAATAAATAAATAAATAAAATCTGAATATTCTACCCCGGCACCTAGACAACTATACCGGGGCATGTATCCAAATTTTCTCTTTATTTTTCCATAAAATCCTTACAAATGTTATAATTATACAAATCTCTCAGAAAACTACTCTACAAAACTAAAATGAAATAAAATAACAGAAATAAACACAAAAAAAGCAAAAAACAAAAGAAAACAACTATAAAAATTACAAAATCCTTATTTCCTAAATCTATATCTAAATCTACTAATACTGTAGTCCACCATGGCCTCCGCCATCACTCTCTCCCTCCGCCGCCCATGCAGTCAACTCCATTGTTTGATTATTCAATAATTCTTCCCGTCGTATCCTATTTTGTATTCTAGAACTCCTTCTTGGATCTTGTACTATTCTTCGCCTATTATCAACTCTTTCTCCTTTGAATATTTTTACCTCCCACGCTTTCTTACTTTCAAAGTTAGTCAAAACTTGTAATTTATTTACCAATTGTTGATCTCGAATTATGTCATATACGATATATCCTGCTAGCGCATGCCTCTCTTCTTGTTGGTGAATTGCATATCTTCCACATTCAAATACTACATGTTCATGATTATCTTGTTTGTTACATAATTCACATATATCATTTTCAGTTTTATTGATTTTCTTCCAATAGGTCTTATAAGGTCCGTGTCCTGTTATATAATGTATAAATCCCTTTGTTGGTTGAATAAAATTCAATTTTAGTCTCTCTTTGACGTTCTGAAAAATTTCAAACACTCTTCTACCTTCTAGACTTTCTGTCCATTCTTTTTGCCATTTATCTTTTAAACTATTTTTAATCACCCAAGATTTGTTTGTTCTGACTCCAGTTATATTATAAACTTTTTCTAAGTTTCCTTTTTTCGCCCAAAATTTTGCGCCCTTCAATCTTATTAATAAATCAATCGGCCAAATGGCCGTTGTTACTAGCAATGCCATAGTTGGTGTTGTTTTTACAGCTCCTGTCAGACGTAATAATACTTTTCTTTGCGTTCTTCTCAACAATCTTCTTATTTGCACATCATCCATCCTTTCTGCCCAAACTGCTGCCGCATACGTCATAATTGAAGCAAAAATGGTGTTATGATATATCTGTATGTTACGCAATGGAAGTACAAAATTTAAATTGGTTATTCTTGCTAGCTTTAGCATTATTTTCTCTGTTTTCTGCCTAATATACTCCGTGTGTTTTCTGAAATGAAATTTTTCATCTATCATGATACCCAAGTATCTCATCTCTTTTTCCCGTTTAATGTTCTGATTATTTATCTTCACTGTAGGATCCCGCTTTAAATTTCCCTTAAAAAGCACCTAATTTGACTTGTTTGGTGCAATTTTTAGTTTTGTTCTGAAACACCAATTTGATAATGTATTTGTAACTTCTCTTGCTTTATTTTCTAGCTCTAGTCTGCTCTGTCCATCCATCATTATGACTATGTCATCAGCATACGCTATTACATCCAAAACCTTATGATCTCTTTCCAGTAGTTCTAATAAATCTTCTGATAAAATATCCCAAAAAAGGGGCCCCAAGATAGAACCCTGAGGGCAACCCTTGGTTATCTTCTTCCTAGTTTCAAAATTTGATCCACCAATGAATACTTCTCTATTGGAACAATAATCCTTTAATAAATTATAAATAGTACTTGAATATTTCTTGTCTTTTAAAATGCCGAAAAAATACGGCCACCATAAATTATCAAAAGCGCCCGATATGTCCACAAATAATCCAATTACATAATTCTTTTGGCTTTTTGACACTGTTTCTTTAATTTTTAATATTGCATCCTCAGTTGAATATCCCTTTCTGAAACCAAATTGTTTATTATTCATACCCAGCATCAACCTATTTTCCATTATTCTTTTATATATTAACTGTTCAAAGATCTTGCCAATAGCATTTAATAAATATACTGGTCTGAAAGATTTTGGTTGCGTTCTGTCCTTATCTGCTCCTTTGCACAAAATTACAACCTTTGCCTCCTTCCACAAGTTTGGAAATCTCCCTCTTGCCAAACAATCATTAAACAAGAAACACAAAAACAAGACAATTTCTTCTCGTAGATTATACAAGACTTCATTTATAATACCATCTGGACCAGGTGCCTTCTTCTTTTTTAACTTCTGCAGAATTAATTTTATTTCTGTAATATCAAAGGGATAAACAGGATTTCCTGTATACTGCAACATCATCTGGTTTCTTTTTTCAACATGAATATCATCATCTTCTTCCTCTTTATCATCTGGCAATAACGTATGTAATAACAATTCCACCGATTCTTTCCCACTTTCTGTCATCTCTCCATTACCCTTATCTAATGTGGTTAAGATTTCTGGCTTCTTAATTTTATCCATAATAATTTTATACGGTTGTCCCCAGACATCTTGTTTTAAATTATTTTCAACGAACTGTTCCCAATGTTGTTTTCTGGTGTCTTCTAATAATTGTTTATACTTTTGTTTGGCCTCCCTATAATTCTTTAAGTTCTCTTCTCTTTCCGTATGTATGTTTGATTTTTGATATATTCTTCTTAATTTCCTTGCTAACGATGGTATGGTCCACCTGGGCATAGGTACAAGACATCTTCCTTAGCTCGAGGTGCTAAATCCCGACTCCAAATCATGCCATATCTCATCAAGCCGGAAAGCTGGTGCTAGGAAAGTATTAATAATTTGAATCACCCCGAAGAAGTCGTTAAACCCCTAGGCTTTTCTCTTCAGTCCACGAGCAAGACAAAAGTACTACCATGGCACAGCACTCCATGCACCTCATCCCTTTCGACCTATTACAAGCGTTTGGGGCTCATGGAGAAAGGTGAGGATCCTCACTGCGAATGGTTACCACGACAGGGAAATTGCACCAGATTTCATAAAACGTCGAATTGGTGCACAACAATGTTCTGGGTTGGCTCAGTGCTGATTAGAAAACTGCGAGAGTACTAATTCCGCGTTTTTAGGAAACTATATGTTGCATTGTCAATCTTGGTGATACATTAAGCCAGATGCCATCACAATTGCAGTGTAATATCTACATTTATCCGTCTATATTAGTGCCTCGAGGCCTGCCAAAAGTCACAACAGTAAGTGAATATATTAGCTAACCAAGCTGTTGTAGTAGGATCAAGTTAACAGGATCCCACCTCCTAATTGGTCAATAAATAGCATTTCCTCGGGGAACTACTTATAGAGCCTGATGTAGCCGTTGTTTTGCGTCAGACCATTCACCCAGTCGTGCCTCCCTATCCCGCCACCGCAAGTATCTACCGCTGAAGTTGCGACCTCTGTCTTGTCAGATATTGTAATGTGGAACCTTTGCCGGAGTCTGAAATTTGAGTGTTATATTTTAATGCTAGGTCGCGGCAGATCCTTGGCCCCCTACAAAACTGTTCCTACACAGGCAATCTGTACATACAACCTGAAAGTAGTCTTGGGCCGATTTTGTGTAGTTTTCGGGGTATTTTAAGGCGTGTCGCTTATATCACGGAACTTGGTGGTTTGATAACACAACACGTGTCCAAAGTGCGGGAGAACTGCAGGAAAAGACTTGCTGTTTGTTAGTCCCTTGTCAAATCTATGAAGAGAAGGTTACATACGGTCTTGGATAGTAACGACTGGTGGGAATATTAATGCTGCGTTTATGTAATACATTTGTGAGAATAAAAATCTCTGTCATTACATAAATGACTGTTTTCTTGTCACTGACTCATCAAGTTTAGAAACTAGAAACAAATATGTTTATGCATACGTTTACATTCAGATAACATTCTTATTATGGCAATAATATTGTTGGAATTCTATAATCAGCAATATCTTAATGAAAGTAAATTAGCCAATTACACTTTGAATATTTAGAGGGTAAACATGCTACTTCAGTTGTTTTTGTTTCTACACAGCAACCATCACTGTATCAATGGGAGGTACAATTCTGTTTGTGTTTTTCTTATGAAGTGCTGCCTTACTATATATTTAATAAATACCAGTCAAGATTTAATTTCCACCCCCTGAACTGTTCTTGCACGTACCTGACCGCTCAATGCATGTTCCACTTAGCATATTCCCGTTCAAATGGCGTGTACTGCAATAACCGATAAGTTATGGCTACAATATGACAAATTGAACTCACACTTCACTTCTTTCTCCTTTAGCCAATACGATCAAGATAGTAAACATGCACGTCGTTTCTACGTGATTTTGCAACCCATGTTGTGGTTTTTGGCGCAATCCTTAGCAAAAGGAGGGTGAATTCCGACTAAAGCAACCAAAGAAATACCTATGGGTTTGGAAGGCCACGTATAACAATCAATGATGTAACGTGGAGGCGAGGTGCGGTGAGATTATCTTTGGCGTTGACTGTGCATGGCTACATGGCATAGAAGTATGTGAAGAAACTATAAGCGGATTAAATATTGTAGAAATGTTGTATAGTAAAATGGCAGTTGATGAAGCTATTAAACAGGTTAAACTGATTGAAAAGAACAAAGCACCAAAAGATGGAATCCCAAAAAAATTTATAGGAATGGTGTATCAAGGTTAATAGAATTAAGTTCTTTTCCAGTATATTTAATTCGATTAAAGAGAAGGCATATAAAGAAGAGCACTGGAGAAAAGCGATAATCCACCCAATTTACAAAGTTAAGGAGAATGCACACAAAGTCAATAGTTATAGATGTCACACTATTATGGAATGTAGGAAAAATATTCAGAGGAATTTTAATTCAAGGATTTATGAAATGGATAGTGGAGTTTAGCATTTCATCTGAATTTCAAACGCGTTTTCAGAGGGAGGGGATATTTTGTTAGTAACAGAAACATAGTGGACAAATATTTAATCAAACAATAGGTAAACTATAAGAGGCAATAATAGATCTTGAGAAAGCGTACAATAGAGTAGACCTAAATTTGTTACGGTATAAAATTTTGATCGAGTTTATGAGTTATCTTATAGTGCACATTCTTAATGCATAATACAAGGATGACACATTTTGCATAGGAATAAGGGATGGATGGGTTACAGAGGAAGTAATTCAAAAGAAGTGACAGCGGCAAGGTGTAAACTAAGTCCAGTGTTATCTAATATGTTAATTGATGACATTATAAACTGAACTAGGAAAGAATAACAAATCTTTGCCTGCAATAAATAATGTGACAATTACGGGATTATTATTTGCAGATGATTTAGTAGTGGCATACATTATAGCAGTCCTTGCACCAAGTAGATAAATACTGTATTGAATGGAATTTGATGGTAAACAAGGACAAGACTTAAATAATAATATTTAAGAAAGTGTCAAAGTTTTGTAAATTTGAAAAGCAAAAGAAAGGAAATCAGTAATACAAATCTATTAGAGATTGTATATAGTTAGGTTTTAAAATGTATGGGGGTGGAAAATTGGAGAAATAGAGGAAATTATTTTTACAAAAGCGAAAGGAGCTTTGGCAGCTGTTAGAGGGTGTAAATACAGAATAACGCATACCAATGTCTCCTGGTTTGAACAAATATACAACATGGCAGTGGCAGCAAAAGTGTTATATCTGAGTTAAGTGTGGGTAATGGAGGGTAGATGAGAAGTTGTGGGTGCAGTACATAGGATGTTCTGTACAGAAGTTTAAGGACTACCAAGGGCCACAGCAAAGGAGTTCACCCAATGAAGGAGAGGTATGACTATTTAGAGAGCACTTAAATTTTGGTTTAGAATTTTAAATTTAGTTGAAAAATAATTTCCTATGACAATGTTTGAAATATGAAGAAAAAGGATTTAAAAGGCAATTGATTGTGCTATAATACACAATATAGCCTGGAAAGCAATGAATGGAGAACGAGGGAATACAATGTGACGGTTTCTTGGAAAAGAGTTAGGAGATTAGAAGACATAGAAATACAACCCCTGTTTGCTGATATAGTTGAAAAGAATATCACTAGAATCGTACATTACAGTAAAAAGTATATGCCAAAAAGAAGTATATACTCACAAAGTAAATATATATCAACGAAAAGGTATAGCGTGGGTGAGAGTGGGTATATATATATAGATGGATGGATGGATGAGAAAAGGTTTTCTACATAAACATGTGCCCAATATGCGGAACAAAAGAGGATATAGAGCACATACTGCTTGAGTGTGAAGGTGCTGAGCTACATATTACAAGCGGCTTAAAATGGATATAAAGTTTGCATTAATTAAAATTTTAATAAAGAATCTATGAGGGTTGGGGAGTTTTTATATAAAGTTGAAAAAATTGGAAACAGTCAATACAGAGAAAAGTAAAGAAGGTATAATTTTAAGGGACGTTAATTTGTGGCTGTAGAGGTTTTATAATGAATGTGGTAAGAAGCCCCGCCATGGCTGAATGGTTAGACGGCTCAACTCTCATCAATACGGACCAGTTTCAATTCCAGGCGATCGTAAAGTGACATTTGTGATGGACAAAACGTCGCTACGGCGGGTTTTCTCCAGTATCTTCGGTTTCCCCCGCTGTCTCATTTCACCAGTGCTCTATCTTCATTTCATGTATCATCAGTGTCACCGCCTGTGGTGCCGCATGTATTAAAAGTGGGTATTAAACACTGTACATTCAATAAGGCATGTTAATATCCTGGGCTGAACACTTAACCGTATTCCTTATATTTATTGTTTGTAAGAAGGTTACAAATAAATAATTTTTTATGTCTCCCTTCTTCACCAATGCTGGTGTTAGGAGTCACTCGGGTTTCCTCAGAACGAGGGAGTCGAAGCTTTTGTCCTGATATACCAGGGTTGAGGGTTCGGCCCAACGCCTGGTATGATGAAGAGATGAATAATGAGGCAATTGGTGGAATAATGGCGGGGGAAACCCGAGGACCCGGAGAAAACTCACCCTAGCGCCATGTTGTCCACCAGAAATTCCACGCCCGTCTCGGTAGCGTAGATGATAGCATGTCTGCCTCTCGTTCAAGAGGTCCTGATTTCGAATCTCAGTCAGGGTGGGTTACCTGGGTAAGGTTTTTCCGGGGTTTTCCCTTATCCTTAAAGACGAATGTTGGGTCGCTCTAAGCTCCATGGACCCTGGACACATTGAGCATCATTTCACCCATTTCATTCACCGTCCGATATGATTTAACGTTGGAGGACGTAAAATTACAACAACAACAACAACAACAGAAATCCCAGTTTGCGGTCGCCTGCGATCGAAACCTCAGCCTTTGTGAGAGCCACGTGGTCTAACCACTCAGTCATGAGCCGCCCACAAACAAATAAATACATAAAATAAATATATTACCTTTAATTTCCTTGTAGCCTTGTACCTAAGACGTGGCTTACATATAGATAACACTAAATCTGCACATAGATCACAGCATTCGCACTCCACATACATCACACCAAACAGCGATGATGAGCACAACAGGAGCTTACCTTACTCTGTCGTCTGGATGTTGTGATGAAGCATTCTGGCCGGTGGGCAGTGGACTTAGCACACTCTTCACTACATACGGGCCATCCACACTCTGGACAAGATTTAGCCATTTCTTCACTTAGACTGCAGTAACATCCCAGACAAACAGGTGCTGTCACCTGTGCAGGTCCTGCAATAAGTGGCACTTCACGTAGAATTACTTCACCAGGTTTCAGATCTCGTGTTGCCACTAGATGCCTCCCCAGAATGTTGTTTTCTGCTACCTGTTTATGGGATTATTAGCATGTATCTAAATTAAATACATACACCAAAGTATTATTTTATTTGCAATATAATTGTTACTTTACTCATGGAACATCTATTTCATCATTATAAATATATAGAGCATTAGATGTTACATCACGTTAACTGAAGTATACGAGAATTACGATAGCTCCAGGATGTTTCTTAGGAATTAATCCCTAATGCTGAAGTCCTATACTGTGATTTGGTGTTGTGTCCCTAGATGTCTCAATTATATTTTCATTCTAGGGGAGCCCGTTTTAACTTAAATATTTTAATGACGCTTGGCCACAACTCAATCGACATACGTATGTGGAGTAGCATCGGATTTCGCTAAAAGTTTAACATGGAAGTTTCGGGTAGCGGAGCTGCTGGAATTTTGTACCTGAAGTCGAGGCATATATAAAGGCCTGGTATTGGGGTGTCTTCCTATTCTATCTGAGCGTTCACCCTCAGCATCCCCATCCCCATCAGCCGGAAAGACGACCTCTAGATTCTATTGATAGTATTATTTTAGCAGTTCAGCAAGACTAGCCAGAACTATCTAGTAGTTCACTTTAAGGTGTTTCCCTAAAACCAAATCGATCTTGACCTGTCAGAATGCTCCAATATATGTAAATTAATATATGGCCTAAAATTTTTTTTACTTGACATGGTGCCTCGTTTGTCAACTCCATATTTCCATTTTACCCCCTGGTCTCGACCTAGAGCCTACCTGCAGAATTTCACGGGGATTCCTACACATTGGTAAAAGTGCGGGCTATGAAATTTGTGGAGACGATGGGTGCAGGCTTAGTATACATGACGACTACACGTCCTATTACCACATATGGGTACCACAGGCACAAACTCCACAGTTTTTAGTTTTTTAACCGGAGGAGTAAGGAGAATGTCATAATACCCAAGTAGCTAAGTTTGTTTTTTCTCTACAATTTAACATCTCAGAGAAATAATGATGAGGTGATAGTTCGTGTCTTCTACCAGCAACATATTCATACGAACATTACACTTCTCTGAATATTCAAAGTTTAAACCCTCCTTGTACAATAAGGGGCATTTCTCAGCTCGAACAGGATTTTGTTCGTAAAGCTGCATATACAAGCATATACAGGATGTTAATGAACCACACCAAAATAATTTCAGCTATTTTAGACGCGACTAACATAAGCAAGTTGAGATAGGCAATTCATGGTCTGCGGCTAAATATAACGCAGTTAATTGTGTTAGACCCAATTAGTATCAGATTCTGTTAAGTTGGAATTGAATCAAGGTGGGTGAAATTCTTAAGTTGGAATGTCATTTAAACTGCTTCCCTAGTATAGAAGTTTCGGTACTTAGTAGCTTGCTATGGTGTTCTCAAGATTTAATGCCTCAAAGATCTCTAAAATTTCGAACTAATCACCTGCCAGTACGACAATGAGCAACGATAGAACTGCCTTCTTGCATTATGTGGTCTACTCTAGTGCTATTTCTCTAACTGTTCTGATGGCCCAAGCCGTAGTGCCAAAAACTGGTGTGTCAAATGTCATTGTTTCAGTACCTGTCATGTAGTTAACCTTCCTCATCGTCTTCTTAATACGTACGTTCTAATAGAAAGAAAAAGCGTGATTCGCAACTAAGAACATTAATCTGATTGGCCAGTGCATTAACACTACTATGACTTAAGTTAATGGATGAAATTAATTCAATTCTTCACATTAGCCGTATACCGGTTAAGGTATTGTATTGATAGAGTCAACATGAAAAACTCAAAGCCACGGCCGGGATTTACGGATCTACAGATTTCCGTCCAGTCGCTCTTACCCATTGAGGTACCATGGTCAATCTGCCGTCAGGACATTAAATCCTCCAGTTGTCTCATTCATTTCCCCGATAAACTATTAAGGGCATCCTAGAGCCCCTGGTGGTTTACCGGGGAAATGTATCAGTCAATTGGAGAATTTAATGCCATGACGACAAATTGGCTATGGCAGCTCAATGGGTAAGAGAGCATACAGAGCCCCCAGTGGTTTACCGGGGAAATGTATGAGTCAGTTGGAGAATTTAATGTCACGACGACAAATTGGCCATGGTAGCTCAATGAGTAAGAGAGCATCCAAGAGCCCCTAGTGATTTACCAGAGAAATGTATGAGTCTTAATTTGGCTATAGTAACTCTATGAGTACCAAAGCATCCGGCAGCCGCTATTGGTATACCGGAGAAATGTATGAGTCAATTGGAGAATGTAATGTAATGATGGCAAACTGACTATGGTAGCTCAATGAGTAAGAGAGCATACAGAGCCGCCAGTGGTTTACCGGACGAATGTATGAGTCCATTGGAGAATATAATGTCACGACGCAAGTTAGCCTGGGTAGCTCAATGGGTAAGAGGGCATCCGAGAGCCCCTAGTGGTTTACCGGGGAAATGTATGAATCAATTAGAAAATGTATGAGTCAATTATAAAATTTAATGTCCCGATGGCAAACTGACTGTGGTATTTCAATGGGTAAGAGCGACAGGACGGAAATCGGTAGATCCGTGTTTAAAATGCTGGCCGTGGCATTTAATTTTTCATTTCAACTCTATCAATCCAATATCTTAGCCTGTATACAGCTAGTGTGAAGAAGTGATTAGTTTCCATCAATTAGCTTAAATAATAAGAGTTAAGTGTTAAAGCCTTGGGTTCAAGTACTTACAATAGTAAGTCACCACAAATGGTGTATCTCGGAAGCGAGATAGTGGTTTACCAGGGTAAGGTATGAGTCAATTGGAGAAGTTAATGTCACGACGGCAAATTGGTCATGGTAGTTCAATGGGTAAGTGTGGCTGGTCGGAAACCAGTAGATTCGTGGTTCATATCCCGGCCGTGGCAATGAGTTTTTCATGTCGACTCTATCAACACTACTATGAATTCCTTGATTCGACACTGCACTTTGTGTGTTGATAATTGCCTTTTGGAAGACACGGGAAACGTGTACAACTTTTCTAAGCTAGCTATGAAAATGGGTTAGCTATTACAGCGCTCTACATGGAACTGTATCCCGCTAGGCGCCAACCAGTCCCTGATAGACGTTTGCGAGATAGGTTTACCTTCCTGAAAAGAAGGGGCGATCCGGGTTTTGCAGGAACTTGACGCACGAGGAGAATGCAGTGCGAAGCATTGCAGAAGAATCATCAACCGGCACGTGTGCTATTGCACGTGCACTAGGCAGTAAACAGGTTTGCGTATGACAAGTCGTACATGAGGAACAAATTCACCCATTTCAAACACAGAGGGTGCAAGAAACCGGAAGACAGCGGCCATCGGTTACAATTTTGCAACTGGGCTTTACTCCAGCAGCCTGAATTCTTTTCATCAGTATTGTTCAATGATGAAGCGTTATTCACCGGGGATGGTCTAATTCCTAGTTCAAGAAACAGCCAGGTGTGGGACTATGTTAATCCACATGCTGTCCTGGAGAAGAGTATTGTGTTGGAATGTCATTGGTCCATACCTGCTTCCCCTCGGTAAATGGACCTGTTTATCTTCGTGTTACAGAACATTTTACCTGTATTTTTAAAAGCTGTGCCCCTTCATATTCGTCGTTGCATGTTGCTAAAACTGACGGAGCTCCGCCCAAATTCACCCTAGCAGTACGAGAGCATTTAAAAAATATTTATGCTACCCGATGGTTCGGAACGGGGAGTACACTGTAGTTTGGTCAACTCCCGACCTATCTCCAACGTTCTCCCGACCTGAAACCAAGTAATTTCTTTTTCTAGGGTCGCGGCAATTGTCCGGTGTATGAAACACCTTTTACCTAAGATTAGGACCTAATTGCTTGAATAATAGCAGTAGGTGAAGTTATTCAACACACACATGGAATTCTGAAACGAAGTACGAAAGTCGTTCTTTCGCTGCTGTCCACTTTGCATTGAAAATGCAGGTCAACTTTTCAAGCAGTTTCTATAAACCTGAAGTAAAAAGTTACATTTACTTTTTATTTCATATAAATTCTTTCATCCCTTAAACCACCCCCAATTTAGACGTAAAACATGTGAAATTATTAAGCAGTATTCAACATTCGTAATCAATTGCACCGACAAGGTGAAATTACTTTGTAAAATGCATACATTTATGCAAGAATTAAAACTTTAAAAAAATATTTAAATAAACCAAACAACCAAACATAACAAAAAAAAAAGAGAAGGAGACCCGCACTCGTTTACCTTTTCCTTGAAAGCTCAAGTCAAAACCATTGTGCCAGAGTGCCATCTCACACGTCCCTTCATTTTCGTATGTTTCGCACACAAGTGGTATAATCATTAGCAGTGGTGTACTGGAGTTTTATAAACTTATAGACGTAATTTCTACAGTTTAACCAATCAACCATAAGTCCCCTATCTCAAATTATTTGTTTATGATATCTCCACTTGCTCTGAAAATATAAAACATGAAGTGATAATGCACCGGGTTATTAACTAAATATAAACGTATACACGCCAATTTTTGCGGAACATATTCACCTTCTTTTATTTTCGATGAACAAAAGCATTAGAAAGTAGAAAGATGTTCCACTGCTTGACAAAGTCTTGTAAGCCGATTCACTTGCCGTTTCACTACATTTCGAAGATTAGACAAAAAAAATTAAGTTCTGAATGCACTATAGCACTATAAATACTTGACCACAGGCAATTTTCAAATATTGCTGGATCCTTGGATACCTTCTTTACACTTTGTGTTTGTGAATTCGTGAATATGAATTGAATTGACACAAAATCAATTGAATTCCTTTGTGGCTTTGTGAAGTTCACGGAAATATCTTCACTATGCCAAGGAGAAGACGAAGCGACTTAGGCTGAAGAAGTCAGCCAAATGTGCGAAGACCTACGTCGCGTGCTAACCGCACTGATGAGCAGCGAGACGCAGCTAATGCTACTAGTCGTATTGGTATGTCAGAGTTGCGTCCTAGAGAGTCTGTTTCTTCAGGGAGAGTTGTTTTCGTACAAATCATATGAGAGAGTTATAAATCAGGATGACGTAGTCAACTATCCCACAAAGCTTTTAAATTCATTAAAATTTCCTGGACTCCCAGCTTACAATTTTAAAATTAAAAGCAGGAGCAGCTGTCATCATGCTGCATAACATTAACCAACCACGATTGTGCAATAGAACGAGACTAACTGAAAAGAAGCTAATGAATAACGTTATTGCGGCAACAATCATCATGGGAAACTACAAGGAGATGCTATTTTGAATCTGCTTATCCCGATGATTCCAAAGGATTTATCTTTTGATTTTAATCGTCTATAATTTTCCGTGCGTTTGGCCTTTGCGATGGCCATAAATAAACCGCAAGGGCAGTCATTGGAAGTTTCCGGAATCAACTTGGAGTTGCCCTGTTTCTGTCATGGACAATTACACGTCGCGTGTTCGCGCGTCGGAAAACCATCTTTATATATTAACACACGAGAAAAAGGACCAAAAGTTTTGTTTATTAGGAAGCTTGAAATTGATTAACTTAAATGTAACTGTGTTGTATTTAAACTCCGTCCCCAATTGCAGAATAATAACTACACAATCCGAATTTGTTTTATTTCTATAGATAAGTTCAGACAACTTTCATTTGAGGAACGAATTTGGCCGTGTCAGCTAGTTTGTTATAAATGAGGTTCGACTGCAAACAAAACATGTTAAGATCGAGTATATACACATGCAAGGAAGTATTAATATCTTCAACTTTCTAAAAAGATCTTCGCAGTAGCGTCTGCTATGTGTGTTGGTAATGATAACCTTTTCTTGTCTAAGAAATAGTCCTTTGCTTCCTACTGAGTTGTCCCAAAATAATATTCTATATTCCACGACAGAGTCAAAGTATGCATAATACACTGATTTAAGTGTATCTATAGAACTCACATTAACCGCGTTCGGATCGTATAACAGGCAGAACTGATTTTAGGTAAGAAATGCTTTATGTTAACTTTTCAATCTAAACATCTGTCCACTTGTGAAGGCAGAGAAATTTAACGTCAATTTATTCTAATAATATATCATTAATCACAAATTCTATCTGAGTGTGTGACGTACGATGAATTATAAATTTCAGAACTTCCGTTTTGTATAGATTCACAGATAATTTGTTTCCCTTAAACCAACATGACAACAGCTCAAAACATAAATCAGTTTAATTATAATTAGAGATCTACAGGGATTTGCCAAACTCACCTTAACGTCAGGTAGTTGAGGGTAACTACAGTGTATGTTTATCTTTTATTAGGGTCATGTTTAACTTCGTGTCCCTTACAATCTGTACCGTCTCTGTTGTTGTGAATCATGTTATCTAGTTCGCTTCCTTTTTTAGGAGAATGTCGACGAAATTAAATATAATAGTTTTTTCTTCATGCTCATATCTCATATTGTACTTTGCATTTGTGAAATATTTGACATTTGGTTGAATGGTTTAAGCACAATACGGACCATAACCAAATATCTACTGCGAACTATAGATTTATAACTATCTGCATAACTAAAACATGGCTATTATTGTGTTCTTAACAGCTATAATGTAATTAAAATATTATTTGTATTAGAATATAAAATTACAGGCCCCAAGAGAAAAAATAGCGGGTAATAATTTTTTTTCAGTTTGTCACAAAGGATTTAAACCCAAATTGCCTAGGAAGAGTAGTGAAGTAACATTTGTGATAGAGCTTAGCCAACGCCACCTTCCTAGTGAGGGTTCCTATTCGAATAAGTAACCGTAGTCCTCATCATCCTCCTCCAACTGTAACACACTTGTTACAGCTTCATACAGTGTTTTGAGCTCCCTTTGGTAGCTTTAACACAAATAAACAAACTGCATCCGCCATTGCGATTACTGTAGGAGCTAAAAACTGTTGTACTTTGTGACAGAAGCGAAAACTATCTACCTAATTCTTAGCATTATTTGACATGGCTGTACAACAAAAACACGTGTTTGCTGAAGATTTAATTCCAGTTGGTCCCACTGTGTAGATATGCCATTTTTTGTCCCAAACTTATTGTCATCTGAAGCATGTGACAGGTTGTTCCTTCAGGGGCATGTTTAAAGTTGTTTACGAATGTAGGCTAATGCATAAAAGTTTGTAAATTTTTCTAAAATTGTTACTGGGGCTCCCTGTGTCTGGGTATGATGTTTTTGGAATCGACATACACAGTAATTGATTTCTGTCCCATACAACACTTATGCACTGAGATATCTACCCTTTCTCTATTAACTGTTCTGCAAATCATTCATTAGAGGACATTCAACACGTAAGTCACGTGACTTAACACTTTCAAAAATAAAATAAGGGCAGATTACTCAGTTACAAGCGAGCGTTTTGATACTTCCTTAAATCAGTTTTCAACATATTGACTGCATACTTCGAGATTACCAAATAATAATAAAGAATAACTATAAATTTGTTGAACATATATAAAATTTAGCAGACGTTTGTTTTAAAACGCAATAGTTCTTATTTCTCTATATTGCTTCCTGTATGCTATATAGCTTCAGCTTACTACTGTTAACATTAAGAATATGTTTTACACAACAACAAACCAACACTGTTCTAAAATGATGGAAAACATTCCAGTAACCAGGACATATTGATATATACTTAGCAATTACGACCATAGCGCCATCTAGAGAGAGCTACGTGTACTTCCGCCGTGTAGCGTTGTGGTCGCAGCCTCTCAGGAAACACGCGGGACATTAGAAATGTACTTCTCTACAAGTTATTATCGTCCAGCTTTTGTTTAGGTTTTTCGACAGTGCTCATGTACTCACTAAACCTTTATTCATTACTTCTTGTTACTTTCTTAAATACATTTAATTTTAAAATAGTTACTTGCCAACACATACCTTATCTAGGTAATGGTAATTGTAATGTATTGGGTGCGTCAACAAATAATTAATTTATTTTATGTTATCCTGAAAGATAAATGCCTGGTAAACATAAACCTTATGTACCCTCGACTAATTTCACCATCATTTCATTCATCGTCCGTTGTGACTTAACCTTGAAGGTTTACCCTTACCCTGAAGGAATAATGTCTTCTGAACCCTCGACTTATTCGAACATCACTTTATTCATCGTCCGATATAACTTACCATTGGAAATTTTCCCTATCCAGCAAGATGATTGGTAACTCTATGCTCTATAAAACCTCGACTTATTCGAACTTCATTTTATTCATCGTCCGATATAACTTACCAGTGGAACTTTTCCCTATTCAGAAAGATGATTGTCTGGTAACTCTATGCTCTATGTAACGTGTACTCATTTAACCATCATTTCCTTCATCGTCCGATATAACTTAACGCTGGAGCATTTCCCTATCCAGAAAGATGATTGTCTGGTAACTCTATGCTCTATGTAACGTGTACTCATTTAAACATCCTTTTATTCATCGTCCGATAAAACTTAACGCTGGAGCTTTTCCCTATCCAGAAAGATGGTTGTCTGGTAACTCCATGCTCTATGTAACGTGTACTCATTTAAACATCATTTTATTCATTGTCCGATATAACCTAACATTGGAGCATTTCCCTATCCAGAAAGATGATTGTCTGGTAACTCTATGCTATATGTAACGTGTACTCATTTAAACATCATTTTATTCATGGTCCGATAAAACTTAACGTTGGAACTTTTACTTATCCAGAAAGATGATTGTCTGGTAACTCTATGCCCTATGTAACGTGTACTCATTTAAACATCATTTTATTCATCGTCCGATAAAACTTAACGCTGGAGCTTTTACCTATCCAGAAAGATGATTGTCTGGTAACTCTATGCTCTATGTAACGTGTACTCATTTAAAAATCCTTTTATTCATCGTCCGATAAAACTTAACGCTGGAGCTTTTCCCTATCCAGAAAGATGGTTGTCTGGTAACTCCATGCTCTATGTAACGTGTACACATTTAAACATCATTTTATTCATCGTCCGATATAACTTAATATTGGAGCTTTTCCCTATCCAGAAAGATGCTTGTCTGGTAACTCTAAGCTCTATGTAACGTGCACTCATTTAAACATCATTTTATTCATCGTCCGATATAACTTAACATTAGAGCTTTTCCCTATCCAGAAAGTTGATTGTCTGGTAACTCTAATCTCTATGCAACCTCGACTTATTCAAACATCATTTTATTCATCGTCCGATGTAACTTAACATTGGAGCTTTTCCCTATCCAGAAAGATGATTGTCTGGTAACTCTATGCTCTATGTAACGCGTACTCATTTAAACATCATTATATTCATCGTCCGATAAAACTTAACATTGTAGCTTTTCCCTATCCAGAAAGATGATTGTCTGGTAACTCTATGCTCTATGTAACGTGTACTCATTTAAACATCATTTTATTCATGGTCCGATATAACTTAACATTGGAGCTTTTCCCTATCCAGAAAGATGATTGTCTGGTAACTCTATGCTCTATGTAACGTGTACTCATTTAAACAACATTTTATTCATGGTTCGATAAAACTTAACGTTGGAACTTTTACTTATCCAGAAAGATGATTGTGTGGTAACTCTATGCTCTATGTAACGTGTACTCATTCAAACATCATTTTATTCATCGTCCGATAAAACTTAACGCTGGAGCTTTTACCTATCCAGAAAGATGATTGTCTGGTAACTCTATGCTCTATGTAACGTGCACTCATTTAAACATCATTTTATTCATCGTCCGATACAACTTAACATTGCAGCTTTTCCCTATCCAGAAAGATAGTTGTCTGGTAACTCCATGCTCTATGTAACGTGTACTCATTTAAACATCATTTTATTCATCGTCCGATAAAACTTAACGCTGGAGCTTTTACCTATCCAGAAAGATGATTGGTAACTCTATGCTCTATGTAACGTGTACTCATTTAAACATCATTTTATTTATCGTCCGATATAGCTTAACGCTGGAGCTTTTCCCTATCCAGAAAGATAGTTGTCTGGTAACTCTATGCTCTATGTAACGTGTACTCATTTAAACATCATTTTATTCATCGTCCGATACAACTTAACATTGCAGCTTTTCCCTATCCAGAAAGATAGTTGTCTAGTAACTCCATGCTCTATGTAACGTGTACTCATTTAAACATCATTTTATTCATCGTCCGATAAAACTTAACGCTGGAGCTTTTACCTATCCAGAAAGATGATTGTCTGGTAACTCTATGCTCTATGTAACGTGTACTCATTTAAACATCATTTTATTCATCGTCCGATAAAACTTAACGCTGGAGCTTTTCCCTATCCAGAAAGATGATTGTCTGGTAACTCTATGCTCTATGTAACGTGTACTCATTTAAACATCATTTTATTCATCGTCCGATATAGCTTAACGCTGGAGCTTTTCCCTATCCAGAAAGATAGTTGTCTGGTAACTCTATGCTCTATGTAACGCGTACTAATTTAAACATCATTTTATTCATCGTCCGATAAAACTTAACATTGGAGCTTTTCCCTATCCAGAAAGATGGTTGTCTGGTAACTCTATGCTCTATGTAACGTGTACTCATTTAAACATCACTTTATTCATCGTACGATACAAATTAACATTGCAGCATTTCCCTATCCTGAAAGATGGTTGTCTGGTAACTCTTTGCTCTATGTAACGTGTGCTCATTTAAACATCACTTTTTTCATCGTACGATACAAATTAACATTGCAGCATTTCCCTATCCAGAAAGATGGTTGTCTGGTAACTCTATGCTCTATGTAACGTGTACTCATTTAAACATCATTTTATTCATCGTCCGATAAAACTTAACTCTGGAGATTTTACCTATCCAGAAAGATGATTGTCTGGTAACTCTATGCTCTATGTAACGTGTACTCATTTAAACAACATTTTATTCATCGTCCGATATAACTTAATATTGGAGTTTTTCCCTATCCAGAAAGATGATTGTCTGGTAACTCTAAGCTCTATGTAACGTGCACTCATATAAACATCATTTTATTCATCATCCGATATAACTTAACGCCGGAGCTTTTCCCTATCCAGAAAGATGATTGTCTGGTAACTATATGCTCTATGTAACGTGTACTCATTTAAACATCATTTTATTCATCGTCCGATATAACCTAACATTGGAGCTTTACCCTATCCAGAAAGATGGTTGTCTGGTAACTCTTTGCTCTATGTAACGTGTACTCATTTAAGCATCATTTTATTCATCGTCCGATATATCTTAACATTGTAGCTTTTCCCTATCCAGAAGATGATTGTCTGGTAACTCTACGCCCTATGTAACGTGTACTCATTTAAACATCCTTTTATTCATCGTCCGATATAACTTAACATTGGAGCTTTTACCTATCAAGAAAGATGATTGTCTGGCAACTCTAAGCTCTATGTAACGTGCACTCATTTAAACATCATTTTATTCATCGTCCGATATAACTTAATATTGGACTTTTTCCCTGTCCAGAAAGATGATTGTCTGGTAACTCTAAGCTCTATGTAACGTGCACGCATATAAACATCAGTTTATTCATCGTCCGATATAACTTAACATTGGAGCTTTTACCTAACCAGAAAGATGATTGTCTGGTAACTCTATGCTATGTGTAACGTGTACTCATTTAAACATCATTTTATTCATCGTCCGATAAAACTTAACTCTGGAGATTTTCCCTATCCAGAAAGATGGTTGTCTGGTAACTCCATGCTGTATGTAACGTGTACTCATTTAAACATCATTTTATTCATCGTCCGATAAAACTTAACGCTGGAGCTTCTTCCCTATCCAGAAAGATGGTTGTCTGGTAACTCCATGCTATATGTAACGTGTACTCATTTAAACATTATTTTATTCATGGTCCGATATAACTTAACGCTGGACCTTTTACCTATCCAGAAAGATGGTTGTCTGGTAACTCCATGCTATATGTAACGTGTACTCATTTAAACATTATTTTATTCATGGTCCGATATTACTTAACGCTGGAGCTTTTCCCTATCCAGAAAGATGATTGTCTGGTAACTCCATGCTATATGTAACGTGTACTCATTTAAACATTATTTTATTCATCGTCCGATATTACTTAACGCTGGAGCTTTTCCCTATCCAGAAAGATGGTTGTCTGGTAACTCCATGCTATATGTAACGTGTACTCATTTAAACATTATTTTATTCATGGTCCGATAAAACTTAACGCTGGAGCTTCTTCCCTATCCAGAAAGATGGTTGTCTGGTAACTCCATGCTATATGTAACGTGTACTCATTTAAACATTATTTTATTCATGGTCCGATATAACTTAACGCTGGAGCTTTTACCTATCCAGAAAGATGATTGTCTGGTAACTCTAAGCTCTATGTAACGTGCACTCATTTAAAAATCATTTTATTCATCGTCCGATATAACTTAATATTGGAGCTTTTCCCTATCCAGAAAGATGATTGTCTGGTAACTCTAAGCTCTATGTAACGTGCACTCATATAAACATCATTTTATTCATCATCCGATATATCTTAACATTGTAGCTTTTCCCTATCCAGAAAGATGATTGTCTGGTATCTCTATGCTCTATGTAACGTGTACTCATTTAAACATCATTTTGTTCATCGTCCGATAAAACTTAACATTGGAGCTTTTCCCTATCCAGAAAGATGGTTGTCTGGTAACTCTATGCTATGTGTAACGTGTACTCATTTAAACATCATTTTATTCATGGTCCGATATAACTTAACATTGGAGCTTTTCCCTATCCAGAAAGATGATTGTCTGGTAACTCTTAACTCTATGAAACCCCGACTCAGTTGATCATCGTTTCATTCATCGTCGGATATTACTTAACGTTGGAAATGAAATGTGTAGTGTTTAACGCCCGCTTTTACTACATACGGCACCGCAGGCGGTGACAGTGATGATAAAAGAGCTGAAGATGTAGAACCGGTGGAATGAGATGGCGGGGGAAACCGGAGATACCGTAGAAAACCCGCGCCAGTGCCGTGTTGTCCACCACAAATCTCACTTTGCGGCCGCCTGGGATCGAACCCGGGCCGTCTTGGTGAGAGCCAAGTGATCTAACCACTGAGCCACGGTGCGGCCGTTAACGCTGGAGCTTTTCCCTATCCAGAAAGATGGTTGTCTGGTAACTCTAAGCTCTATGTAACGTGTACTCATTTAAACATCATTTTATTCATCGTCCGATATAACTTAACATTGGAGCTTTTCCCTATCCAGAAAGATGATTGTCTGCTAACTCTATGCTCTATGAAACCTCGACTTATTCGAACATCATTTTATTTATCGTCCGATATAACTTAACGCTGGAGCTTTTCCCTATCCAGAAAGATGATTGTCTGGTAACTCTATGCTCTATGTAACGTGTACTCATTTAAACATCCTTTTATTCATCGTCGGATAAAACGTAACGCTGGAGCTTTTCCCTATCCAGAAAGATGATTGTCTGGTAACTCTAAGCTCTATGTAACGTGCACTCATTTAAACATCATTTTATTCATCGTCCGATATAACTTAACATTGGAGCTTTTCCCTATCCAGAAAGATGATTGTCTGGTAACTCTATGCTCTATGTAACGTGTACTCATTTAAACATCATTTTATTCATGGTCCGATATAACTTAACATTGGAGCTTTTCCCTATCCAGAAAGATGTTTGTCTGGTAACTCTATGCTCTGTGAAACCTCGACTTATTCGAACATCAATTTATTTATCGTCCGATATAACTTAACGCTGGAGCTTTTCCCTATCCAGAAAGATGATTGTCTGGTAACTCTATGCTCTATGTAACGTGTACTCATTTAAACATCATTTTATTCATCGTCCGATATAACTTAACATTGGAGCTTTTCCCTATCCAGAAAGATGTTTGTCTGGTAACTCTATGCTCTGTGAAACCTCGACTTATTCGAACATCAATTTATTTATCGTCCGATATAACTTAACGCTGGAGCTTTTCCCTATCCAGAAAGATGATTGTCTGGTAACTCTATGCTCTATGTAACGTGTACTCATTTAAACATCATTTTATTCATGGTCCGATATAACTTAACATTGGAGCTTTTCCCTATCCAGAAAGATGATTGTCTGGTAACTCTATGCTCTATGTAACGTGTACTCATTTAAACATCATTTTATTCATGGTCCGATATAACTTAACATTGGAGCTTTTCCCTATCCAGAAAGATGATTGTCTGGTAACTCTATGCTCTATGTAACGTGTACTCATTTAAACATCATTTTATTCATGGTCCGATATAACTTAACATTGGAGCTTTTCCCTATCCAGAAAGATGATTGTCTGGTAACTCTATGCTCTATGTAACGTGTACTCATTTAAACATCATTTTATTCATCGTCCGATATAACTTAACGCTGGAGCTTTTCCCTATCCAGAAAGATGATTGTCTCGTAACTCTAATCTCTATGAAACCTCGACTTATTCAAACATCATTTTATTCATCGTCCGATGTAACTTAACATTGGAGCTTTTCCCTATCCAGAAAGATGATTGTATGGTAACTCTTAACTCTATGAAACCCCGACTCAGTTGAACATCGTTTCATTCATCGTCGGATATTACTTAACGTTGGAAATGGAATGTGTAGTGTTTAACGCCCGCTTTTACTACATACGGCACCGCAGGCGGTGACAGTTATGATACAACAGATGAAGATGGAGCACCGGTGGAATGAGTTGGCGGGGGAAACCGGAGGTACCGGAGAAAACCCGCCCCAGCGCCGTGTTTTCCACGACAAATCTCACTTTGCGGTCGCCTGGGATCGAACCCGGGCCGTCTTGGTGAGAGCCAAGTGATCTAACGCGGCCGTTAACGTTGGAACTTTTCCCTATCCAGAAAGATGAATGTCTGGTAACTCTATGCTCTATGTAACGTGTACTCATTTAAACATCATTTTATTCATCGTCCGATATAACTTAATGTTGAACCTTTTCCCTATCCAGAAAGACGAATGTCTGGTAACTCTAAGGTCTATGGACCCTGGACTTATCTGAATATCTGTTCATTCATCATCCTGTTTGACGTAACTCTGGAGGTTTTCCATTATTCTAAATGTCTGGTAACTCTAAGCTCGATGTAGCGTGGACTCATTTGAATATGATTTCATTCACCATCCGATATTATATAAGCTTGGATGTTTCCTGTTATTCTGAAAGATGAATGTCTGGTAACACTTACGCCTATGTCCCTTGGCCTATGTCGTGGTTCCTTAGGATGGCCAACCCTTTCTTTCACACCCCAACCTTCCCAACGCGGACGCCCCACTTGTGGGCATAGGTACAATGGGTCAGGACTAGCTGCATTGTCGAATCCCCTCCGTAGTAATCTTAATCGTAATCAAAGAGGGGCGGGAATGAAAACACAACTTTATTGAAACTGCTCTTAAAGCCTTTACTTACCAACATTGTAAAAGGAGATACCAAAACTACCACCGTCCTTGTCCATACATTTGTCGCACCTCCTTACGAATCTAACTCTAAAGTTGGCAATTTTCGGGGGCGTATTTTGTTTTAACTTTTCCAGTGTGTGTGGCTTTTTCTTGAACTTTGTGTGGACGATAGGGATTTAGTTTCCGTTCATGTACCACTCTCCAAACAGCAAGATGATCTACATTCATTTTGACCGCTAATTGTCGAGTACTAATTTCAGGGGCTTGCTCAATTCTGTTAAGCACTAGCTCCTCAAATGGCACATTCCTTACAGACCTAATGCGTCCTGTGTCATACAGTCATGGTCTGAAGCTACCAGATTCCCTTAAGTGTTGCTCCATTGCCATAAATGTGCCATGATGAGGAACACGTCGATTAGGAAATCATTCGTTGAACTCCCTTCAGCTCTTCCATACTTCAAAACCATATCCATCATTTCGGCATTCGTATAACCGTCCATATTGCTTGGATTTGCTATCCAAGTACACGCAAAGTCCTCCCTGTTGGGACGGAATGTGTAGTTTTACACTGAAGAGCAACCTTGCAACTGTCCGAGTTATTAGTCAACTTTTGCACAAGTCCTTTTACCTGAAAGGTAAGCTAGGGTCACTGATGATGAGCAAGGAGTAATACTTTTGTTTACGTGGCTGGTGCATCCCATTAACAACTGTTGAGGTTCGCACACGAGTGTTTCCTGCGTTGCCTAATCACAAAATAATGTAATATTTAATGCTGCATAAAATTATAGCTAACAGAATTTTGAAGCTGCGACACTGAAATTCGGACTAGTTAACTATGCAACGGTTGCATTCACTTGGCGTCATTTCGAAACAACCTGTATAGTCTGTTACAGTATGCAGCAAATGAAAATAGCCAATGTTTACAAAAAATTTTCTTTACAGTAAATTGATAAATAATACAAGTAAATGTGAACATTGAATCTGTATTTTGTCTCACATTCAAATTAAAGCTTGTTAGCATTTAAAGATTATCTGTACATTAAGTTTATCATACTAAAATCACAAGGAAGTATCAGAAGGCCACAAGTAATGATCTTCAAATCCCGGCTATGGCATTGAATTTTTCAGTCTGGCTCTACCTTTTCATAGTGCGTCCTACACACGGCTAGTGTGAAAGAACAATTAATTTCCAGTAGAAATATCATTAACAGTTTTTTGATATTTAAATTTTTCAATCTTCTTTTGTATAAAATCTTTATTAAAACTATTAATTAAAGCAGTATTAATAATATGTTTATATCCTTTACTAAATTCTTCTTTATTAAGAGGTATATTTTTAATTTATAAATAATATAGATTATTATAATACATTATAATCTATAAATATTATAATAAATTCTCCATTTGACTCTTATATTTTACGGCACGTTGGCCGTGGTAGCTCAAAGGGTAAGAGCGACTGGACGGAAACCAGGAGATCCGTGGTTTCCAAAGTGATCACTGACAAAGTATGTTGTTATATTCCAGGTTTTTATAGAGTCTGTTGAGCATTACTTTTTCTAGAATGTTTGAAAAAATTGGCAAGAGAGATATAGGTCTATGACTTGAAATATTATTACGTTCGCCTGTTTTGAAAACCGGTTGTTCTGACTTGCTATAATTTGAACTGAGGATTCACATACTGAGATGTATGAGGAAAGGTAAATTAGTTATGTATTTGCTTAACCTTTCTCCTGCCTTCTACGAATTCGTCATAATAGGGATATTCAACTGACTTTATCAAACTTTGTGGCTCTTGTTCCCTAAACTCTGAGGAAACCAATTTGAAATATCAGTAAATGTGATCCTTTGTCCTGTAATATTCTATATTCTTTGTGTTTGAGTGATTATGCCAAGTTGTGTTTTTTCTGTTGGGTTATATGCATGCTGCATGAAAGCCTGAAGTAGATAGTTCACGCAATGTAGCGGATGTGCCACAGGATACGTTCTAAACATTAAATTCTCCTCAAGAATTCCTTTTTCTGCCTTTTAAAATCATAATCCCTTTTATGGGAGGAATTTCAATGACCATTATGTCAAAAATGTGAACACAATTTTGTATGTGATAAATCTTCAATAAATCTCATGTCTTTCAAGAGGTCTAGTAAACAACATACACATAATACAAAATGTTTGGAGCATTTCAATTTCAATTTAAAGAGAGTCTAAGCACCATGATTTTCCTAAAGTATACAATTGCAAGATCTATATCGTGTTGTCAATGAGACCACTGAAGATACTGCAGGGATATCGTACGTTATTGAGTTTTAATCACTCCATTGAGCTGCTTTCATTATCCTAATACCTTTGGTGATTTAAATGTCATTTTGACACAAATTGCTAAAATTCTTCACTGTATTCCCTCATGTTTAAACTGTTATAGCATTAATATGCTATCTGTCCCAAACACTGTTGATTGTGCCTATGACCCATTTTTGGATCATGTTATTGAATAAATGTAATAAGAATCAAAGTTATATTCTTTGAGTTGTGTGATCATTTGTTTAACAATTAATTTTCTACAAATCCCTTTTTAATATTAAAAGCTCACACACCTAGACATATATAGAGCGTATTTCCACAGCACCACCAACTAATGTTATGGGATTGCAGAGGGATGTTGGGGGAAGAATTCAAAGTATATTTTGTGTAATAAGCCAACGTACACTGGGACCAGTGTCCATTGTTATACGAAAGCATTTGATATACTGCTAAGAAATAACACATATGTGGCTCAGTGGTAAAGTTGGCAGTTCTCAAACCAGCGGTATCAGAATCTAAGTTCAAATTCTACGAGGCATTTATTCTTCCCTTGTTTTTATTTACCTACTTATTTTCTATCTTGACGTTGATAGTGAAAGATATGGAATATCGTACCGCATCATCTATCATAAGTACTCACGCTAAATGTAATTAGGGGAATCAAACTGCAGAAGTTCTGAACAGGAATGTACAACATACATACTATAATATTCTAAACAAGCAGAATTCCTTATGGAGGTCTAAACTGTCACTACAACGAAATGGCAGTAAAACACTATTGTGTTTAAGAGATGAAAGAATATATTATTGTCTTTGGAGAAAAAACAACGTGTGTACACGGAAAGTCAAAATCACATTCCTGCTTAGGCTTCATTTATTCACTTTAAGGAGACATAGAGATACTGAAAATATACGCTAACGACTAGCAGTCAGCAATGCCATATCTGAACTCTGATTTTCTTAAATATTTTCCCTTTAGAAGGCATCAGTGTATCAGGAGATAGCACATTTCCAAGAAGTCGTGTAACTGCGAAAACATGCTGCCTTTCGCTTCGCGCGGATAGCTCTATTTTTTTTTTTTTTTTTTTTTTTTTTTTTTTTTTTTTGTAATTTACGCCCTCCAACGTTAAGTCATATCGGGCGATGAATGAAATTGGTGAAATGATGCTCAAATGAGTCCGGGGTAAATGGAGCTTAGAGCTACCCAACATTCGCCTTCCAGAATAAGGGATAACCCCGGAAAAAACCTTATCCAGGTAGCTCACCCTAACCGAGATTCGAACTCGGGACCTCTTGAACGTGAGGCAGACACGCTAGCATCTACTCTACCGAGGCGGGCGGATAGCTCACTCGGTAACATGTTTGTCTATAATGAAATGGTGCTATGTTTGATTCCTTTTGTAAAACAGCTTTTGTTTTTATTTATTTACTTAAGATAAGAATTGGAGGTATATATGAATAGCAATGGTAATTTTAGTTTCTGAATTATCCAGAGGAAAAACCTTCGGTTTAAATATAATAAACTCCTTTCTACATATTTTGTCATGCAATGTCTATAATCACCTATTTTTCTGGAATACGAGCACTATTCCTGTTATCTGACGTTTGTTTCACTCTTAAGCACACTACCGTCACTACGTTTCGTAGTATATTACGACACAATACAATTTCTAAGGCACACAATTTTAATTGAGAAAGGAGACAAAATAATCTAAACAATGAAACATTTAGGAAATTAATAGAAGGCTTATTAGGAATATACGTCTAACTAACCAATCTATATTCACCGTACACTTATTAAGAAGTAAGTTCCAAATATTAATTGAAAACCAAATAGTACTTTTATATTAACCTTGAATTTGAATACCTCTTTATATATAGTTAGAAGTACTTAAGTTGGTTGTGTTTTTGTTCTTGCATGGACATTCTTGTTGTTACAGAACGAAAAACTATATTTTGACCTTAACTAAATCCTATTTTGATAAATATGGCATTAATCTTGTGATATTAGCATTGCTGATTATAAAAGTGATTATAATGACCTGCAACTGAGTAATTTGATATTACTTTGTTAAAAAAGGCAATGAAAATAAACATTAACTTTCGGTCATTTTCTTTTGATAACGAAGGAAGAACTGGAGTTTGACGGCAGAACAAATCTGCTAATTGTGTACCACGTCACCGGGGTTAAGCTCGGCAAGTGATTCAAGAACATGATTTATTATGTGTCTGCATGATACAGTTTTTTCGGAGAAACTACAGCCTGTTTGGACGATGAACGAATTTATTTTAACATTATATATGTATATATTAACCTAAAATGTCAAAACATCAACAAATGGAACTGTCATCTCCTGTAAGCACAGAACACAATCAGTGCTAGTGTTTGTATGTGTGTGTGCGTGCGAGTGTGTGTATATGTGTGTGTTGAGGCGGTCCTTGCCCGTTAAAAACCTGGTTGAGTCCTCCCAGCACTCAACACCTCATAATGTAGGGAAGGTGACGGGTGAGGGTTACGGATAGGGGAGGTTTACTGGACAGGTCCGGGTTTCCCTCGGGGATCGCTCTGCATGAAGTCACTTCTCTGTTCCAGGGTCTGGGATACGTCCTGACTGGATGTGGTGTGTTTAGCGAAGAAAACACTTCGACTGTTCCATGATCGATTTATTCTCGATTGTAATCAGGTACCTCACTCGCCACCTGGAAAATCGCTGCTTGCAGACTCGTGTGATTGTTTGGCGGTAACGACAGTGTTCTCGACATGTGTTGTGTATTCGGTGTATTCTTGCCGCACTAATATATATGAAATGATTTCATTACGCCCCCGACCGATAGAGTGTCTGTTAATAAAATTATGGACCCGCCATCCTACGGATTTCCCGCTCTATCGTTACATTGTGAATTTCGTGGGAATCACGTGTGTACGTTCTAAACTTTAATTGGTTGGTTTCAATTTCCAGTTTGAATTATCGTACGAATTTTGTATGTGCTCATGTCCGAACGTTGGTAGAAATGTTCCCACAGCATCCAGTTAATTTTTTCCGGAGCACGCACGGTCGAAATTTTTAGGAATGGAACTAAGCCGCAATGCAATTGTACTGGACACGTACAGGGTTGGCATGAAAGGAAGCCCGGAGCGACAGACTGGCACTCCACATCGCTCGCAGGCATTTGTTCCTAGGGTTGGCGCTGTTATGAAAAAAGCCAACCGACATGTGTCCCTATCATTCCGTTGCTGAGACATTTTTCGCCTCCTGGGACTGGCATTTCATTACGGAGGAGATTTGGTACGTAGGCCACTATGCTGGGCCTATTGTTTCTATGCCCCAAATGGGGGCACCCCCGGGAAGAAGGATGAGCTGAAGGATACAGATGGCGGCCGTCCCAAGGAGCCACGAGAGTACGGAGGGCAGGGTTGCTATAGGACAACGAACTCGCTCGTCCACAGCGGGATGGCAATGAGCCCAGCAGCCGAGCCCTAATGGTCCCAGGCAGGCGATCCGGGCCCCAAAGGTCCCTAGCTGGCGGCCCCGAAATGGTCCCAGCAGAGGAGCTGAGACCAACAGCCGACCTACCGGAGGAGGAAGTAGTTTTCCTCAGAGCATATCATACCGCCATGCACCGCCGAGACACCCGCCGACACTTCTACCCTGAAAGAGACTACCAGATGAGAGATGATGTGAAAAGTCAAACACTTCTTATATATGTGCCCTATCTGCATAATGTGTTTTACTATAATAGCTGTGTATTTCCTTCCGATGCAAAATATTCAGTATAAAATATCTATGCTAATCTAATACATTTTGATACCGAACATATTGAGCTATTTTATGTTCATGACCAACGGGAACAGTTACAGTGCGTGTGTTGTGTTGTGTTGTGTTGTGTTGTGTGTGTGTGTGTGTGTGTGTGTGTGTGTGTGTGTGCGCGCGCGCGCGCGCGAGCGCACTAAAACACCTGTATACCAGCATCCAGACTGCTTCACGGAAATGTGGTCTTTTGCACCTGATATGGACTTGCAATGTTTTCAGGTCATCCCTAAGTCCCAGCGTGGAACTCGTAACGCCAGCTGGTTTCCATGGCCATGAGTAAATTTAATGTTTTAAGATTCAAATATTGCAGATTCGAGTCGTTTTGAACATGTATCCCTATGTTTTGGTCAATGTGTGTATGCAAATGGCTGTGTATGTGTGTATGTGTAGATGCAGGTATAAACATGGAAAAGGTTAGAAATTCATTTTAAGCACCCTAGAGGAAAATATCAGAAATATCGCCGGGAAAGCAGTTGAATTGAAAACACGAATACATTTGTATGCTTACAATTTAGATTAGTGATTGCTTCATTCAGCTTCGTGAAGTATACCCTCCATGCTTTTCATGTAATGTTTGTTCTAATAGGACATCAGTGATCGCCTTCACGGCTGCGATTCCAATATGATGTATTTGTCATAGTGAGCCTACATTTCCAATATATCGTCGCTTTCTTAATTAATGAAATGGAATCCCAAGAGCTGAACTCTATTAACATTCAAAAGTTACACGAGAGTACTTCAGTCAATATATACTTGCACCTAAAAATAATATTTACATAAATTTAGTGATAGCCTTCATTAGCATATGAATAAACATGATACCAAGTATTTTCTGAGAACACGATAACAGTAACAAATAATTTCCTCTTTTTGCCTAAATAATATTATAATTAGTAACAAAAGAACATATTTTCACCTTTTATGCATACGGCAAGTAAATTTGTTAAAGCAAAACTTAAAAATAAAATTAATGAATGAGTTTTGCATTCTGTAGTGTATTCTTACGTCATGTTTATCAATTCAGGAGTAGCTAAACGTCGACTAAAATATTGCATATTCTGATTATGAAACAACAATTCAGCCATTGGCGAGAATAACATCAAAATACAATTTTAAAGTGTCTTCCATTCGTATATTGTTGGAGATAGTTGAACTTAAAGATATTTTATTTAGCTTAGCATATTTGCTTTATTAACCTAGATATTATAATGAATTTTTATAATTCTGGGTCTCTTAAGTTCTTCGTGTATTATAGAATTTGGTTTGTTTATGTTGAGCACGTGTTTATGAAATAAGATGCATAAGGCACTAATTGACTCAATATATGGCATTTCACTTTAAAAAGAGGAGAAGTGCAAAGCTAATACTCAAGATAAGATTAATACTATTTAGGATGTGTGATTGCCACATTAGGTACACTAAGACTTCTCATGGAAATGTTGATTAACTTAGAGTTAGGCGATTCTTGAGAAAATGGAAATAAATTAACGCATTTTTATTGAAGGTTCAATACAAGGCTATGAGTATATGTTATTTAGGTATCTTTATTTGGATTATGCGATAATATTCTTCGAACAAATAGGAAGCAGTGACAATTTTAGCTAATGTTTTATGTGTCATGTGTCATACCTTAAATATTTCACTGTGCAACAAAAGATTCACTTAAACCTGATATCAATGCCATAAGAAAGAGCTCCATGGTATTTGGAGAATAAATTATTATGAGGGATGCCACTGGTTTTCTAGTGACCAAACGCCATGTGCACTGACAATGCATGAAGAAAACACGATGGCTCATAGTGTATGAAGAATATTGCAAAGTTAAACTTTCTTTTGTTCTTACTACACGGTGTATTTCACTTTTACCACAATTTTATAAAATCAGCGAACAGTTTAAAACCTGTAATAATTAAACTTTAATTGTTCATAATCTCTCTTATTTAATTTTTTAACTTTGCTTACCTTGAATGGCTTACATTGTCCACGATGACTTTTCCAGTGTAATCTCTGATGATCTCTTGAGCAGTAGTAAATTAGTCGACAACCAGCGCAACGTTGATTGGCTGGTTGCTCACATAAGGCACACAATTGTTCAACCATTCTGAAACAAATCATATTACATTTGTGTGTAGCTGGCAATCATCGCTGTGACTTGTATCATGAATATTGGGCCATACATTGCAGACAAACAAGGAACGTTTGGAAAGAGATCACGAGTATAACTGAACTATCCTAAAGATTTACACATTCAAAATACATAATTCTCACATTTATTAATCTTTTATTTAATGAAGGACCGTTGCATTCTGAAACATATTTCTACAAAGTTATAGTACCTACGAGCAGATAAGATCTAAGAAGCCACATAAATAAAATATTGCAGTAAGCTTTCGGTACAAACTACGAATGTATTTCCACGTTTGACTCCTCAAATTGGCAAGGTTTGTACAATGTATGGATGTTATTCGGTAAAACAGGAACCTGTGATCTTCAAATAACAAAGTTTATGAAAGTAATGTTAAAACTGTGGTCACTGCTAGGTGCACTCTTGTTATTGCCTTAGAATTTAACCTAGGGCACATTGCTGCTTACCTGTTGCAGAGAGAGCATGCCACAAAAAGTGCCCTGTCTGGACGCAGCCACCGCTGGTTCTATTTTCTTTCTGGGAGCAAGGCAACATATATCCCAGCCGTCAACTGACATAACAAAGCGAGAAAGGAACAAAACAAAATAATGGATCTGTGCCCAGTTACAATAGGGTTCGAAGCCCAATGCTCTATCAAACCTACATGCTGGAATCAAGGTCATCTTGGAACTATTTGAGATGCGAATAACACTGATGTTTTAAGAGCAAGCGCGTTTCAGACATTTTAATAAGGCGATATTGGGTGTTTCTACTTCCATCTACATATCTTTGCAGATAATCATAAATTCGAGGATTTCCTGATTGCTTTAGCACATGTGTAGTCGGTACGCTGTCCATTGTCTCCCGGTATTAAAACCGACGATGGTCATTAACTTAAAACGTGAGTATGCTTGGTAAACAGTTACTCTTCCTGAAAATACTGTACTTTCCGATTCTTTATAACAGACGGACATGAAGCATTATAGCCATAACCACAAGGTACTGGTATTCTGGTTCAACTTATTGCCCGGCGCCATTTAAAATATATGATGAAGAATGCATACGTAATAAATTAACGAACTTTTTGTTTAAAATCTCTTAGTGGAAAGATTATATTAATATAAAATGGAATACAAACATTGGAATATTGACTTTACTTTGAATTCAGTATAGTTACGCGAAGTGAAAACAGGTTCATCTTTTTAATGGATGTGAATGTAAACTTAAACGTACACTCGAATTAAACATCCACATTACATCAAAGCAAAGCTGGCTTGTGAAACAGGAGGTTAAAATATACGTCAATTGTTATGATATACTTGCCTTTTTAAATATACTACCTGTAAATTTATGGAAATAATAATTTCTTCCACATTAGCCGTGTGTAGGCTAAGGTTTGAATGAGTAGAGCCAGACTGAAAAATTCAATGTCATAGCCGGGATTTGAACCATGGATCTGCCGCTCTCCGTACGGTTGCTCTATGTTGGCCATAGTAGCTAGTTGGTTAGAGCAACCTCACGGAGAGCGGGAGATCCATGGTTCAAGTCCAGGCTATGGCATTGAATACTACGTGTATTCTTAAAATAAACGTCATAGTTTATTTGAAAGTTGCACTGAAATTGTTACCAATGTATATTGTTAAATAGTGATATAGTTATAGTGATACCCCTTAATTTACACGTTTGGGATCATTGCTAGTTTGCTTTAAAGTATTGATGTTTTAATGTCCAGCTGCAAACTAGATACACCTAACGTAGAACTCATTGAAGATGTTTATTCGTAACGCTACAAGATCGATTTTGGCCATGGTAGCTCAATGTGTAAGAGCGACTGGACGGAAACCAGGAGATCCATGGCTCAAATCCCGGCCGTGGCATTGAATGTTTCTAGTTGACTCTATCCAAAAGCTTAGCCTATATACGGCTAGTGTGAAGAAAGGATCAATTTCCATCAATTAACTTAAATAATAAGGGTTTAATAAGGAAGCCTGGGATTCAAGTACTTACGATAGTAAGTCGCCACAAACGATGTATCTCGGATACGAGAGCCTCTGGTGGTTTACAGGGAAAAATATATGAGTCAATTGGAGAATTTAATGTGACAGCAATGGCCATGGTAGCTCAATGGGTAAGAGTGACTGGACGGAAAGCAGGAGATCCGTGCTTCAAATCCCGCCCGTGGCATTCAATTATTCAAGTTGACTCTATCCAAAACTTCAGCGTATATGCGGCTAGTGTGAAAAAAGGATTAGTTTCATCAATTGACTTAAACTACATAGCATGTTCATTGCAGTGTCCAATAATGCACAGGTCGTCGAACGTAGACTTTCACCTTCTCTCACTTAAACATAAACTGTATCGTGCGAAACTCCGTTGCAGATCGCAAGACATAGATAATACTTAGGTGCATATAAATAATGCACTACATCGCTGATACATTTCTTACACCTGTTGTTCTGGAGGGCTCGGTTTGTTTTTGCAGCAAGAGATCTCGTACAGCACACATTGCTGAGAATCCAGTATTTTTATAACACATACTGGAGCTTATCGTTCACCTTTTTTATAATCTCCTCAGCTTTGATTTAATGATATTTGCACACACTTCTTTCACTATGTTTAAAGCGTATAAGATGTGCTCTGTGGTTACGCTGCACACATTTATTTTTAGACATGTTGACAGCAAAGGGTCATTCACAATGAAAGGTAAACGCAAATGTAAGACAAACGCAAAAGCTTGTGGCCGGTTAATTCAGTGAGGGTCATTCATAATGAAAACGCAAAAGTTAACGAAAACTCATTTCGCAGACGCAAATGCAAATTCTTGCAGGCTCCAAGATTTACATTTGTGTCCATGTAGAACGAACACCAAACAGAAAACAGTAGAAAATGGCTGCCTTTGACGAAAAGCTTATTGTATTGCATCAGAGTAATGCTTGTCTGTATGACGAAACGGATTAATCTCATAAAGAAATTAAACTAACATTAAACTGTACGTAGCAAAAATAGAATATAGCAACATCACTATTTATTTTGTTTCTATCTCTCACCCTGCTTCAGGTATTGCTATTCTTTTTCAACAGCGGGCCAGGTAGATTTATTACGCAATCTCCTTGATAAATTCTTCTTTGATTCAGCGGATGAACCCATCATCTACGCCGATACGACCGGTTTCTTTTCAAATATAGTGCGCCGAGAAAATTGGCTACTGTTGTTGAACATGAATGTTACTTCATCATTAGGAGTCATTTAAAGCCATCTAATTGCTGATTAGCCATAATTACGTTTTCGTTTTTATTTTCGGAATGTTTTTCTACGTTTATAGTTACAACATGCGTTTGCGTCCTTCCGTTAACATTTGCGTTTTCACTGTGAATGGCCCTTTACACTCATTACAACACCAGCACACGCTTCTTCCAAACCACTCTGTTGACCTGACATGAATGTCGCCCTCTCTCATTTCTTGCAGGTCATATGGCCAGATTTCACCACGATCTACACCGACGGTTCTAAATCTGCTGATGGAGTAGGTTATGCATACGTCTGTCCTTCTACTAGTGCCCTGGCTCGATACCGCATACCTATGGAGGCTTCCAGCTACACTGCGAAGGTTCTGGCCATTCGTGACGCTTTACAATATGGGATTTCTCAGGGCTTCCCCAAACTGCTGTTCTTGACCGATGCGCAGAGTGTGCTGCAGAGACTCTCATCTCACCTCTGGACGAGAGATATGCACTGTTATCTTTACGAGATACTGACGTTGGTGAACAACGCTACCATAGTCGGACATCAAATTCACTTCCTTTGGATCAGAGGCATGTCGGAATTCGATACAATGAAGTCGCCGATCGCCTGGCAAAAGAGGGACTCACCCAAGGCACCTTCCAAGGCATCCAATTGCCCTACACGGATGTCTTCCCGGTCCTTCATCGTGACGCCTATTGTCGCTGGAATGACGCCTGGATTCGTTCGCAGTCCATCAAAGGCAAACACTACGCCGCCGTTCAGACGCATCTATCCACGACCCCTTGGTTCTCCAGCTTCAGGATTGCACGTCGACATCTCATCTCCATCATTAGAATGCGACTTGGACATGGATGTTACCCTGCGCATCTACACCGACTACGTCTCATCGATTCCCCTGTATGTCCTGATGACCCAGGCGAAACCGCTGACCTCAATCATCTTCTGTTCAGTTGCTCTCGCTACCGAGCCCACCGTTCTTCCTTCCTCCGCCGCCTACTTCAACAGTCTGTTCCTTTTCCCGCTAGCGTCAACACCATATTACAGTTATGCCACAAACCTATATACCAAGCTCTTCTGCAATTTCTTAAAGAAAGTGATCTACAGATCTAGTCTCCTCTCATCCTCTTAATTTCCCTTTCATTATTTTTCTTATTTTTCCCTTCGATGGCCATATGGGATGTTACCGAAGGCCCCCTCCCCAAAAAAAAAAATCGCTCTGTTTAATGGCACGTCTGCTGCTTTGCTTACTGCATCGGATATCTCGTACACTTGCATTTGCAGTAGCAGACGCACTCTGTTAGCGAAGCGAACTCTCAGACCTACTGCGATATAGCCTACAGATACTCCAAAACGTATTCGTCTAATCATAGCACATAGATTATAAGAAGCACAATTAGAAAAATATAGATAAGAAACAAACAATACCTAAGTATTTCCTTACATCGATTGATATCTAGATTTAAAAATAAAACACAATTTGGGTTCATATATTGCTTAATTAGTGAACAGCTATACGTTATTTAAAATCATATCCCATTTGATGTCAAACAAGTATTGGTCTAGTAAACAAGATCCCAGGTATGGTGCCTCGCTGACACACACCCCTTCCCTTTTCTTCTGCAGTTGTGTATCATCCACTGTTGTTGACACTTCCATCTCTGTTTTCAAAGCCGTTGACTGCTATTTATGTAATATGGGTTGAAAAAGACATGAAAATATACAAGAAAAGAGAGAAATTTGGATAAAGTTATTTTAAAAAGGAAAATCTTTTCAAGAAATTGCGGAGAAAACTGGAAGACCTACCAGTACATGAAGACTATTTTATACAGTTTTCATCAGAACAAAACTCATGAAAAACAACCAAGAAGCGATGGTCCTTCAGTTCTTTTCGAGATAGAACCGACAGTTACTTAGAGAAGTCAAGAAAAATCCTAAACTAAGTGTTCCAAAACTTGCTATTGCAGTTCAAATATACACAGGAAAGTCCGTTTCAGCACAAACTGTAAGAAATGTGCTTTATGAAGCCGATGTGTGTGTGTGTAGTGTTTAACGCCCGCTTTTACTACATACGGCACCGCAGGCGATGACACTGATGATATATGAGATGAGGATGGAGCACCGGTGGAATGAGATGGCGGGGGAAACCGGAGATCCCGAAGAAAACCCGCCCCAGCGCCGTGTTGTCCACCACTAATCTCACTTTGCGTTAGGCTGGGATTGAACCCGGGCCGCCTTGGTGAGAGCCAAGCGGTCTAACCACTGAGCCACGGCGCGGCCTTTATGAAGCCGCGTATGGAGGCCGAACAGCTAATAGAAAACCATATATCAGTAAAATCAACAGAAAGAAGCAAGTTGCTTTTGCAAAAGAACATAAATACGATGGGTTTGATTTCTGGAAGAAGGTTGTATTTACTGACGAGAATCAATTTGAGCTCTTTAACTCAAAAGGGCGAGTAATAGTGTGGATAAAAAAAAATTGTGCGTTTGAGGAGAAAAATATAACAGCTTCAGTTAAACATGGAGGCGGTTCAGTACTTGTCTGGGGCTGTATGAGTGCAAATGGAGTGGGGGATTTGTGTTTCATTGATGGAATTATGAAGAATATGGTTTATATAAGCCTTCTAAAAACTTATCTGTCCAGAAGTGTGAATAATATGGGTATTTATGAGGATTATACCTATTTTCACACAAGATAATGATCCAAAACGCACAACTCTAGATGCAAGGCCACGGTTGTTGTATAATACTCCACCATGGATACCTACACCACCGCAATCCCCAGACATGAATCCAATAGAGAATTTGTGGAGTATACTGGACAAAAATATTAGGAATCATCAAATATCAAATATAGAGTATCTAAAGAACGCTTTACTAGAGGAATGGCATAAAATTGCAGTGGAAACAACATCTTTGGGGAAAGTCATGCCAAGGAGAATGCAAGAGATTATAAAGACGAATGGAGGGCCTACTAAGTACTAACCGTAACCTTCAACACCACTTTCAGAACGCAGACGAATACTTATTTTGCATCCTATATTAAATATCGTTACTTTGGAATGTTTAAATATGTTTATGTGAATAGATGCTTTATGAGTTTCTTTATTGTATTCCCCTTTTCACTAATCAATAAATAAGACAGTGTCCCTGATGTACCTTATTCTGAAGATTTTCTAATATCCATACATCCTTAAACATGAACTCATGCATTAGACGAATACTTTTTGGAGTAACTGTATTTCTTTACGCATGACGAATGTCGGGTTACTCTAAGCTCCATGGAGCCTGGACTCATTTGAGCATCATTTCACACAATTCGCTCACCGTCCGAAATGACATAATGTTGGAGGACGTAAATAAAAAAAAAATCTTTACCCAGAGCCTGTACACAGTGGACACGTGCCAAGATAGTATGCTCCTCACATCGGTAGCTTAACATCACATAATGGCTTACACTAATACGACCTCTATACTGGTCGCCAATCTAGAAAGTGATTGACATTTCGTACGGAGAGAGAGGCAACGTTGCCGCTTGTTGCTGCCACGTGGAGAGTGCGATAGCATTACGCGTGCGAAGGTGATTCAGTTGCGACTGCAATGGGTATTTTATTATTTTTTTTTATTATTGTTATTATTATTTATTATACTGTACACAAAGACAATAGTACAGTCGTGGATCTACAGGCAAACGCTATAACATGCAAGAACACATCAATGTAAAGATCACCGTAACAAAAGAGGCTTAACCGCGACATTTTGATGCTTATTGAATTGGGAAAATGCCGCTTACATAATTTTTTTCCGGGATTTTCTAATTTATAACCCAATGTCTAACTTTCTTCTTTAAAATACTTTTCTTTCCAAATCTTAACCTTACTGCCCTTACTGATACCTACAGCACACGAAGTCTTATCAACCACCTAGACTCCCCTTTCAGTTTCTCCTCATCGAAGTATTCTCTCACAGAGCATATTATTTCCCGTGTATGTCCTTTAATTGGAATACCTTTACCAAATATAGGTTTATTTGATTCCCTAACACGTTCAGGTTTTCGCTTGTCACTATATTTAGATACAATTAAACATTCATTAAACGCAATTGCAAATAACCACAACATGCGCACAAATACATGGACTAAGGCACACGTAAACCAAGGCAAATTGCCACAAATAAAATGCAAAGTAACTTGCCAGTACAGGATCTCTAATTGTTGCATACGTGAAGGAATTTTGTTTACGCAGCGTTATCAGAACAGAAACAAAAGCCAAGGTATTGCATTTACTGCAGCGTTTGCGTAACTCGCTCACCCGCAGGTCATGCTATGCACGTGTTAGAACATCGGCAACCAAGGTTTAGCGTCTAACGTCATGGAAACGTCTCGACCTTAATTGGTCGTTCAAATGGTTAGTATGACAACCGTTATGACGTACTCATCCACTCCCGTTTATGTACAGCGCTTTTCCATGTGCTCACTAACTGTCAATCACATTCTACTTTGGCGACCAGTTTAAAAGATGCTAAATTAAAAAATGTAAACTGACAGACATCACAAGCAAAACACTTCCATTCGTTATTTCGACGCTAAAACAAAGTTCATGAAACCATCTAGGAAATGTGGTACAGAACATTTACTGCTTCCTACATCAGTCTGTGATAGTGGTGTTAAATATAACGTAGCTACATAATAAGATACTTACTGATATCATATTTTGTGTCCATCCAATATCCTCCAACAGTTTCCGTAACTACCTAACTCCTGGCACAACAGAGAGTCTCTCATAAGCTTAGTTACATCCTCAGTGCACACCGGATCGTGAAATATAACGTAGCTACATAATATGATACTTACTGATATAATATTTTGTATCCATCCAATGTCCTCCAACAGTTTCTGTAACTACCTAACTCCTAGTACAACAGAGCTTAGCCACATAAGCTTAGCCACATCCTCCGTACACACCGGATCTTGAAATATAACGTAGCTACACAATAAGACACTTACTGATGTAATAATTTGTTTCCATCTAATGTCTTCCGGCAGTGTTTTAACTACCTAATTCCTGGCACAACAGACAGACTCTCATAAGCTTAGCCACATCCTCCACACACACCGGAACGTGAAATATAATGTAGCTACATAATAAAACACTTACTGATATAATATTTTGTATCCATCCAATGTCCTCCAACAGTTTCTGTAACTACCTAACTCCTGGTACAACAGAGCTTAGCCACATAAGCTTAGCCACATCCTCCGTACACACCGGATCTTGAAATATAACGTAGCTACACAATAAGACACTTACTGATGTAATAATTTGTTTCCATCTAATGTCTTCCGGCAGTGTTTTAACTACCTAATTCCTGGCACAACAGACAGACTCTCATAAGCTTAGCCACATCCTCCATACACACCGGATCATGTAATATAACGTAGCTACATAAGACACTGATGTAATATTTGTATCCATCCAATGTCCTCTATCAGTTTCTGTAGCTACCTATTTTCTGGCACAACAGAGTCTCTCATAAGCTTAGCCACATCCTCCACACACACCGGAACGTGAAATATAATGTAGCTACATAATAAAACACTTACTGATGTAATATTTGTATCTATCCAATGTCCTTTATCAGTTTCTGTAGCTACCTATTGTCTGGCACAACATAAGCATGGTCTCATAAGCTTAGCCACATCCTCCATACACACCGGATCGTGAAATATAACGTAGCTACATAATAAAACACTTACTGATGTAATATTTGTATCTATCGAATGTCCTCTATCAGTTTCTGTAGCTACCTATTTTCTGGCAAAACAGACTCTCTCATAAGCTTAGCCACATCCTCCATACACACCGGATCGTGAAATATAACGTAGCTACATAATAAGACACTTACTGATGTAATATTTTGTATCCATCCAATGTCCTCCAACAGTTTTGTAAACCTAATTTCTGGCACAACAGAACGTCTCTCATCAGCTTAGCCACATCCTCCATACACACTGGAACGTGAAATATAACGTAGCTACATAATAAGATACTTATTGATGTAATATTTTGTATCCATCCAATGTCCTCCAACAGTTTTGTAAACCTAATTTCTGGCACAACAAAGAGTCTCTCATTAGCTTAGCCACATCCTCCATACCCACCGGAACGTGAAATATATCGTAGCTACATAATAAGGCACTTATTGATGTAATATTTTGTATCCATCCATTGTCCTCCAACAGTTTTGTAAACCTAATTTCTGGCAAAACAGACTCTCTCATCAGCTTAGCCACATCCTCCATACCCACCGGAACGTGAAATATATCGTAGCTACATAATAAGGCACTTATTGATGTAATATTTTGTATCCATCCAATGTCCTCCAACAGTTTTGTAAACCTAATTTCTGGCACAACAGAGAGTCTCTCATTAGCTTAGCCACATCCTCCATACATACCGGAACGTGAAATATATCGTAGCTACATAATAAGGCACTTATTGATGTAATATTTTGTATCCATCCATTGTCCTCCAACAGTTTTGTAAACCTAATTTCTGGCACAACAAAGAGTCTCTCATTAGCTTAGCCACATCCTCCATACCCACCGGAACGTGAAATATATCGTAGCTACATAATAAGATACTTACTGATGTAATATTTTGTATCCATCCAATGTCCTCCAACAGTTTTGTAAACCTAATTTCTGGCACAACAGAGAGTCTCTCATCAGCTTAGCCACATCCTCCATACACACTGGAACGTGAAATATATCGTAGCTACATAATAAGGCACTTATTGATGTAATATTTTGTATCCATCCATTGTCCTCCAACAGTTTTGTAAACCTAATTTCTGGCACAACAAAGAGTCTCTCATTAGCTTAGCCACATCCTCCATACCCACCGGAACGTGAAATATATCGTAGCTACATAATAAGGCACTTATTGATGTAATATTTTGTATCCATCCATTGTCCTCCAACAGTTTTGTAAACCTAATTTCTGGCACAACAGAGAGTCTCTCATTAGCTTAGCCACATCCTCCATACATACCGGAACGTGAAATATATCGTAGCTACATAATAAGGCACTTATTGATGTAATATTTTGTATCCATCCATTGTCCTCCAACAGTTTTGTAAACCTAATTTCTGGCACAACAGAGAGTCTCTCATTAGCTTAGCCACATCCTCCATACATACCGGAACGTGAAATATAATGCAGCAACGTAATAAGACACTTACTGATGCAATATTTTGTATCCATCCAATGTCCTCCAACAGTTTCTGTAACTACCTAACCTCTGGTACAACAGTCTCACATACGCTTAGCCACATCCTCGATACGCACCAGATCCTGAAATATAACGTAGGTACATAATAAGACACTTACTGATGTAATATTCTTTTTCCATCTAATGGCTTTAACGTTTCTGTAACTACCTAATTCCTGGCACAACAGACAGTCTCCCATACACTTAGCCACATCCTCCATACGCATCAGAACGTGAAATATAACGTAGGTACATAATAAGACACTTACTGATGTAATATTTTGTTTCCATCTAATAGCTTTCGTCAGCTTCTGTAACTACCTAATTGAGGGTCTCATATATTTAGCCACATCCTCCAAACGGACTGGAACGTGAAATATAAAACAGCTTGAGATTAAGAAACTTATTAATGTAGTATTTCACTTCCATCTAATGGCTTCCAACAGTTTATGTATCTACCTAATTCTCGATACAACAAACATTCTCTCTTAAATTTAGCCACATCCTCCATACGCACCTGGTAGTGATGTATGACGTGGGTGTATAATAAGAAACTTACTGGTGTAATAGTTTGTTTCCTTGTAATCGCTTCTAACGGTTTCTGTAACTACTTAGCTGATGGCAAAACAGACAGTGTCCCATAAATATAGCTTTGCTAGGAAATTATCAACATCATTTATTACATGTCCGATAAATATTCCTTGCCTCTTTCAGCAATAAGTGCCACAACCGAGTTCACTATTCTAGACTAACCTTCATATTAACAAGATTAAGAACTCCAGGCTTTTTTCTTAATTTTGGGCTCTTTGGTAAAATATTTAGTGTGTGAACTTGGTAAATGCTTATACTGAGGCTTCGATGGTCGATAAATAGTAGGGCCTTACGCTCATGTCCCTACTATGTCACAATAATACGTGTCGAGACAGAAACGTTGTGATGAAGAATAGTTGGATAATTGTAATACAACAACATTTACGTGTGTGTAAGAGAGAGAGAGAGAGAGAGAGAGAGAGAGAGAGAGAGAGAGAGAGAGAGAGAGAGAGAGAGAGAGAGAGAGAGAGAGAGAGAGAGAGAGAGAGAGAGAGAGAGAGAGAGAGAGAGAGAGAGAGAGAGAGAGAGAGAGAGAGAGAGAGAGAGAGAGAGAGAGAGAGAGAGAATAAGTTGCATAATAGCGTAATAGCAATTCAATTTACATCAGGACTACAAATTTCTTAAAGCGATTTTGATTGTATGTTTCGAGTGAGAGATCGAGTAGGATACACTTTCACGAACAGATGTGTCACAAACGCAAAAGTCTTGGACTTTCAAGTTTATTTCATTTTAAATGAATTAACTGTTTCATAAATAGTAGTACATTTTAACTTTAAAATTTCACTGCAGGCTGTATATGATGGTATAGAGCGCCTTGGTTTGGACACGCCACATGTAAATGATCCTGCTTTGTACTTCAAAAATGGATAGTTAACCTCAGAGAGCAGAGGTTTCTCTTGAAGTTTGAGCTTACATCCAGAGATGGCAGCATAGGTAACATTATCCAGGCTAACAAATCTCTTCTGTCTCTGTAGACGTGTTATGAAACAGTAGCCAAACAATTATGAATTATGAAGGCACTTTATAAGATTCAGGAGATAAGTTAGCATTATGTTCTATAGCGGTATATATCCAATAGTTGTAAATATATCATTATATAACAGGTGAAATAGAAGTCCGCAAGAGTGGCTACAAGTAGTGACAGTTTGGGTGAGTCACGTAAGCAGCATCACAATAAAAAGCACTAAATTATCGATATGTACTTTTTTTAATTTTTGGAAATGTGAGAGCCTGAGTAAGGACACCTCTCCCGACATATAACTTTCATCTAATACCTAGAGAAACATAGCCATTCTATGCGGCTGATGGATGTTTTTCCTGTTGCACTCTTTGTCGTCTGATAGATAGCGCTGAGTAAACAATGCAACATTTTTTAAAATACTATTAAAGCTTTACTTCAGCTTTATCACGATTTAGGTTATTGGCCTGTTCCGGATCCGAAGTCTTGCTCCCTCCAACTTTTTCTCGATCTTCCTAGACTTCTTCGTTCTTGCGGTTGTTAATTGTATAGGGGAGAGGAGTCGAATATCGGATAGCATTTTTATAGTGGGGAAAATAATATTTTATTTTGCTATTATATGTCAAGGAACCGCATGGATACACATGAGGAACACTATAGCACAGTAATAAAGAAAATGGTTTCTTTATTTGAATTATTTCTTTAAAAAATTTATATGTACTCTAAGAGATACACATATGCTGAAACATTTTTTGGGTGAATATACTGGATGGTAAAACTATGCATTTAAAGAACCTTATATTATTCAGCGCAATCTGCTTTATATAGAAATATGATTATAATTACAAACTTGCATTTCCCTTGTCTTCTGACTATATACAAATATATTAGGTTAAACTAACGGAAACCAGTAGATTCGTGGTTCAAATCCCGGCTATGGCATTGAATTTTTCAGTCTGGATCTACCCTTTCATAGCTCGTCCTACACACGGC